>PVIJ01006764.1:0-88801 GCA_004024925.1 Scalopus aquaticus
AAAAAAAAAAAAAAAAGAAGAAAGGAGGCTGGAAGACCAGTGGATTATGGAAGTGAACTATGGATGATTTGGTGGTGGGTGCATTGCTGACCATACCTGATGGGGAAAACCCAATTTTCTCAAACCATGTGTTCACTTATTTTTTAAGATTATTTATTTGTTCATTCAAGAACTGGGGTGAAGGTCAGATGTATGGACAGTGAGAGGATTCACCAGAGACAGAGTGTGGAACAGAACAGGTGGATCTACTGAAGTACACTGCTGAGGGGAACAGCAGGCGAGACAGGAGAGGTCTCCTGTGCCATGTGGGTCAGCTCCCTCGCCAGGGATCAAACTCATGCCACAGTGGATGGTGATAGTTTGATAGTGCTGAGACTTTACCAGTGCCACCAGGGAGGCCCTGTGTTCATATTTTCTATGTTCCAATTTTTATCTCCTTGTTCTATAAATTAGTGAGGCACTAAAACTGACATTTATCCCATGATATTTACAGATTTGTCTTTTTCTCTTCATAGTTGTGATTAATTTTTTCATATGATTTGGGGTTCATGTATAATTGCTATAATTTCCAGATGAATTAAACCATTTTCCATTTCTAAACTCATCTTTATCCATAGCAAGTCTTTTAATCTTAACTTTTATTTTAACTGATACAATTAACATCTGCCATCTTTAGGTTTGAATGGTGTAATTTTTTAATACTTGTGTTCTCAACAATTTTTATGCGAACTTTTAAATCTTATATTTAAGAACTGTTGTTTGTTTTAAAAGCATGGTTTGCTTTTAGAAGTTTAGTTTAAATTGTTTTTAACTAGTCTTTTAACTAAAGCATGTGGCCAGTACAATCTAGTTACTGAAATACCATTTTATATACCCAATATTTTTATGTCCTATTTATACAATTCTTGCTACATTTTCCCCTTTCTCTCCTCTCCCGTTACTTTGAATTGATGAGGAATATTTACAAAACAGTATTTCCATAAATCCTTCCATTAGTTCAGTAGTTAAACTTTTAAACTAACACTTTTAAAGTTTATTTGTAAGTCAATAGAGTTGAAATCATTGAATAATCAGTCTAACAGTATTTCTTACAAATAATAACAGGATCATGATTATCTGTAATACTTTTACCTCCCTCAATATTTATATACTCATTTTGTAGTATATTTTATATTATGTATATGTATTCTTTTAAACTTCACAGTAAAATATTTTTATTATTTTATATATTCAAAGATCATGAGATTTACATATTTACTAGTTTTTTTGCTATTTATTCTCCCTTTTATCTATATTCTTCTGTCTGGAAATATTTTCTTTCTATCCAACCAAAACCCTCCTAGTTTCTTTTGGTGAAGGGATTAACAGTAGAGAACATTCTCCATTTTTAATAGGAAAATATATTTTGCCTTGTTTTTGAAAGGTATTTTCACTGGAGCAAGAACGCTACTTCGGCATTGGCCCTTTATAGCATACATACATTTCAAGTCAACTGGCTTTCATTATTGCTATTGAGAAGTTACCTGCCAAATTGCTGCCCCTCTGAAGGGAATTTTCTTTCTTCCTTTCTATTTATTCTTGATTTTTTTATTCCACCCAAGTCTATTCTTCTACTTCACTGGAATTTTACTCCAGTTCACTTTAACTCAGCAATATTTAATCTATTAGTAAATACTGGTTCTTAATTTGGGTTGTATCTTTCTAATGGTTTCTTTTTCAAATCTGCAATATATGTTACTTTCTATAGTTTCTAGTTTAAAAAGTTTCCAAATAACTTCCATTAACTCTTTGAACATAAAATGTAAACCTGTTTGAGTCAATGTCTAATAATTCCAGTATCTAGAGATTTGATGCTGTTTCCTGTTCTTTACATGGGTTCTTACTTACAATGTTTGTTTCCTCTTATGTCTGGTATTCTTTCACTGTGTGCTTCTATAGAATTCTATACAGGTATTCTATAGAATTACCTGTGCCACGATTTTAAAATTAAAGGAAGTGGCAAAGTAGATTTGGTCAAGGTAGATACAGTTATGTAATAGATAACTTATGTTAGAGATAACTCAAATAAAAGTAACCATATCATTAATAATAGAAAATGAGAAAGGCCTACATGATCCAAAATCAAAAGGTGCATTTATTTTCTCACCATTTTCTGCCAATGGAGCAAGAACTTCAAAAATCATTTCTCTTTTATCATGTTCTACTTGTTTCTTGAAAAGTTTTACCAACTCTTCAGCGATGTTTGTACTGGCAAACTGTTCTTTACTTGACTCTGAAAAAAGAAAAGTTTAGCGTAAACAAACAAAATTGTTCTCTATTATGTTCAAACACTTGGTCATATTGCACTGTTATTGATAAATACAACTATTTTTCAAATACTGGAATGATCAAATTCATTTTTGACATACAGGAAAAGAAAAAAACAGATGTAGGTTTAGAGAAAATATTTTGGCCCAATTACTAGAGCTATAAAAAATGTTATCTATAACATATAGATAATAATAGCAACAAAAAATTACTAAATTATAAATTCATAATTCTAATTTGTAAGACTGCATTTTACATGGCTGAATGCAAGGTGACTTACTTTTATATCACTAAATAACTTCTATTACTAAATCATTTATATCCTTATATCATTATCACATCATTCAATAGCATCCTTTTCCTTTTTTTTTTTTAAGATTTATTTATTTATACATACAAGGTGGGGTACAGGCCAGAGGCATGGGGCGGCGAGAGGGTTCACCAGAGATAGAGTGGGGAACAGAACAGGCAGATCAGAAACACACTGCTGAGGGGAGCAGTGGGCAAGGCAGGAGAGGTCTGCTGCACCATGTGGGATTCTCCTTGGCCAGGCGTCGAACTTGCATGGTGCGCTGCCAACAGCTCCACAGTGCAGCACTCAACCGCTGCGCCACCAGGGAGGCCCAGCATCCTTTTTCTATACATATTATTAAAGGTCAACTCTTCACATGTACTTGGAATCTTATTATCTCTTGCCTCTTCAATATCCTCCTACTTTCCTTCCTCCACTAAAGCTTTATCGACATTGAAATATTCTTTAGTACTTCTCACTTAAAAAGCAGTATTACAAACACCAATCTTTACTCCACTTTCCAATTACCACTTAATTTCTGTTCTCTTTACCAAATAGGTTTCTTGAGAGCAGTCTACACATGCTAGTTCCACTTAATTCACATCCATTCTTACATCCATTTCAAACTGTTTTGAGCATCTCTGTACTCTTCAGCCTCCTTGATGTTTTCAATTCCTCTTTAAATTTCAGTTCCTTCGGAATTAATCCTTTGCCCTTTTACCTTTTTGGTCCTTACTCTTACCCAAGTCAATCTAATTCTCTTCCACTGCATTAAAATAGCAACAATATGTTGATTCTTACCCAGCCACATCTCTAGTCCTGTATCCAAGGCTATTTATCCAAGGCCATTTGGTATTTCCATTGAATATCTCACTAGCATCCAAAACAATGTTTAACATGGGCTTTTGCTATTACTTTGAAATTTTTTTCTTTTTCCAGACTACCTTAACGTGATAAATGAACACTTCACATAAGTATCTATGCAGGTAGAAACCTGAGAGTGACTGCTCATTAGGTTCCCACTCAACTTCATATCTGATAAATTACAAGGTCTACCAATCTTCTTCCAAAGTACAACTGGGATACATTACATTTCTAATTGTCTTCTTAATTTAATTTACTGCATCTGAAGGCCTATTAATTTATGTAGAAATTTTAGAGATTTGTGAACAAATCCAAATTAGATTGGTTGCTTTCAATGTTTTTTGGGAAAGCTGACATCCTGGAATCTGTCATTTTGATAGATTCTTTCCTCTCCTCCTTATTAGATACTTTATTATTATCTATGTCCTTTTGCACGTGCTTATTGTTTTGTTTGAGGCATTCTCCAAGCAGCTTTGAGACTAGTATATGCTGTGTATAATAGGTATTTTGATATTTTGACTGTCTCAAACTGCTCATTTGCAATTAATATGTGCCTTTAGTTAGTCCCTCATTTCAATACATTACTTCCTCATATAACTATCATAATTTTTATGTTTATTTGTAAATTCATTTTAAAAGTATAAATCCATCTTACCACTAAACTATTAGCTTCTTGAAACAGGAAAAGCATAAATTATTTTAGCTACTATGAATGTAATATCATGGCTAGTACATAGCAGGTGTTGAAAATAAACAAGTAGATGTGTGACTTAATGAATAAGTAAGTGAATACAAAGTTTAGAGTTAGTCTCTGCTAAATATCCATGTCAGTATCAAATAACAAACACTGTAAATTAAACTTTATAAAAGAAAGGAGAAACGCAAGTCTTTCTATGCTTTAATCATTTTTTAAAAGATTTATTTATTTATGCATACAAGCTGGGGTACAGGCCAGAGGCATAGGGCGACAAGAGGGTTCACCAGAGACACAGAGTGGGGAGCAGAACAGGCAGATGGACGGAAATAGACTGCTGAGGGGAGCGGCGGGCAAGGCAGGAGAAGTTTGCCGCGCCATGTGGGAATCTCACTGGCCAGGCATCGAACTCGCATCGCGCTGCCGACAGCTCCACAGCACAGCGCTTAACCGCTGCGCCACCAGGGAGGCCCGGTTTTTTTTTACACATACAAGCTGGGGTACAGGCCAGAGCCAGAGGCATGGGGCGGCGAGAGGGTTCACCAGAGACAGAGTGGGGAGCAGAACAGGCAGATCAGAAGTACACTGCTGAGGGGAGCAGCGGGCGAGGCAGGAGAGGTCTGCCGCACCATGTGGGATTCTCCCTGGCTGGGCGTCGAACTCGCGTCGCCGCTGCCGACAGCTCCACAGCGCAGCGCTTAACCACTGTGCCAACTGGGAGGCCCCCGGTTTAATAGTTTTCATTCACACTACAGTTGTACTGCTTTTGGTGCATGTACAAGGTCCATGCTAAAATGATGAAAATTTGCTACAATAACCTGCAAATATAATTTGTATTTTAAAAAGGAGTTGGGATAAATTTTTATTTTCAAAAGCTACCCATGTCCTCAGTGATTATATGTCAACATACCCTGCCTGAAAAGGAGGGTTAGTACAGCCATCTTCTCAATGCACTTATAATTTTGATTTTATCAAAATCTAGTATTTGAGTAACACAATATTTCATTTTACCTAAAATTATCTTTGTTCCTCTGGAGTTATTTCTTTTTTCGTTTGCGTAGTTTTCTTTGATTTCTTAAGATTTTAGACTTAATAGATATATTTAGTTTTTGAACATTGCTGGTTGTTCCTTTGCTTCAGAGAATTCTTCAAGTTGGAAAGAACTTCAGAAAATAAGGTCACAGATATGGTCAGGCATCATCACTTTTCTAGCTATTCATTCTTACTTTGTTCTTTTTTTTGTTTTTTTTTCCAATAATGTCATGATATTTTTGGTCCCATCCATAGTCTAATTCTCCAATCATTAAACAGAAATCAAATTACTACTGCTAAGTAATTCAGGTCATTTGCTGACACAAGAAAACAACACAACATGAACAGATCAATATCTGCACTTACCCCGAGGATGAACAGAAAGAAAATACAGTGTGAAGTTTATTATACATTACATTTGAATTAAGTGCCATGGATCCTTAACAGAACTTTGGCACAAATCCATATTTTCTAAGGGTTTAGTTTTTATGAAAACTACATATGAGTTGAAGGAGTTAATCCTAATATTTAAATCACCAGTAGAATCTTGTTTCCCTACACATTTCTACTTCCTCAGAAGCATATAAATCTTTTATCTAATTCATGAATGTTTACCTCTATATCTCTAAATAACAAATATGGTGTTAGTTTTAGGTATATTTTATTGACTTTCAACCATGAAAGATGACTTATCTACTTTCTTTTTTCCCCCCTTCTTCCCATAGCCTCCATTTTCTCAAAGTAGTATATTTAATTTTGGCTATATCAATAGTTTAAGTAATACACTATTTCATTTCCCCTGAGTTATTTTTGTCTCCCTGTAATTATTTTATTTTCATTTGCCTGGTTTTGTTGACTCTAAACTCTACATCAAGATGTCTAATCTTCTTTTAATGACATTTTTCATTTTAGATATTCAATCAATTTAACTTCCACTAAAAATTTCCCCTACCCTAAGTCCGGCAGTCAATCTGGACTAGTTGCTTCTTAAAAATAAAGTAATTTGAGACTCTCATGTCACAATACTACTTGTAATTCCTGTTTAAATTTGTTTCCTGAATCCTATGTAGGCTTCTTTCTTAATTTAAATCCTTTATTTTGACGGAACACATCTAATGGCTTCCAGAACAAGGTATGTACGTTGCCAGTTTTCTGGGATGATGATGTTTGACAATGTCTATATTGTAATTTCACACTTGGTAGTCTGAATGGGAATAGAACTTTATGTTGAAAATAATTTTCCCTCAATGTTTTAAAGGCAATACTTCATTTTCTTTGGGCTGCCAGTGTTGTTTTACGACATTTCATTAACTGAGTCACAAGTTTTTTGCATGTGACTTTTCTGTCTCTAAATGTTTGTAAGATTTGTATTCATTATTCTAAAATTTCACATGGATGTGCCAAGATCTGGAACTATTCTTATCTACTACATTAGTCTTCTGAGAGATATGTTTAATCTAGAAAATTAGTTACTTCAGTTCCAAGATACTTAATCTAGTCAAATGACAATACTCACCTCTGTTTTTCTCGTTCTAAAAATACAGCTCCTATAGTCAGCTCCTATAGTCTTTTCTTCTATTTTCCATCTTTTTGTTTATTGCTTTAGGAATATTATTCCTCCAAACATTCTATTTTCTTTTAGCCACTGTGATTTCAATTTTCAAAATTTTAATTACTTTTTAATGACATACAGCAATCATTTTATGTTCATTGCTTTTTTAAAATTATCTGATATTCAGTTTTATTTTCTTTTATTACCTGCATAATTTCTATTTACTTCAAATAACTTTTTCTACTGATTTAATTATCTGCCAGGTTAGACGGTATCTAAACCTATTTAGTTGTCTCCCATTAAAACATGCCATGCTCAAAAGATTTAAGAATTGGGATTTAAAAACTCATTGAGAGGTAACAATCTGAGTAGTCCTGTTGCGGCAAGATTCCCTGTAGTGTTATCAGAAGACCCTTTGATATAGACTGCCAATATAGTTATCTTTAAATTTATATTCTGGAGAATATAGATTGGGTTTCTCTACATTCAGTGTATCTATTCATATGTACCTACTCTGGAGTGTACTCCAATACTCCTAATGCCAACAAAGTTCAGTCTACAAATCCTTAATTTTTAGTCTCGTCAGAAAATAAACATAGTCTACTGTGATGGAAAGTTACCGTAAAGCATGAAAGAGTAAACAGAGTCTAGAAATCTTGACATCAGCAATTCCTGAGCATACCAATAATTCTTAAGTGTCAACTGATCAGTACTTGGCTTTCCAATTCAGGATTTCAATTTCAAAGGTTTCCTACGTGAACTGTTGTTTTTCTTCCCAGGTCCTACATATTCTAGGATTATCCCCTCTCCCACTAACCATCTTGTCCCCCTTTTTTGAGGTTTTTAAGACTTTAGGAAAGAACATCTTTACTGTAGTTTTGTTAGTTTCTAGAGGGAGTGAACTTAAGTACATGTTTTCATTCTGACATCACTACTTCTCCAAATTATTCTTTTCAAGCAGAAAATTCTATTTATAAAATATTTTGGAGACAAGTGAAAAAAGGGGTGTGTGACCCCATTCTATTTAATCCATAAAGTCAAATAAGAATGTCAACTCTAAATTGCATTTCTCCTATAGTTGTGAATACAGAAAAAGTATGTATGTACATAAAATGGGATCAAAAAGAACAATAATCTACTTGTTATGTTAAAGCACTGAGGCTGAAGTTTAATATTATAATGTGCATTTTTTCATCATTTTGAAAAAAATGGAGATCTTTTAATCCAAAAAGTTGAGGTTTAATAAGGAACAACTGCATTCCCCTTTTCTGCCCAGAGATTACACTTGTCTAGTTATTTTATTTAGCTGTTAGGCTATTATATTATCTATAATAAGCAAAACCAAACAAATTTCAGTTATTTAACATTTTTATTAAAAATGTTCATGAGGGCCTCCCTGGTGGCGCAGCTGTTGAGCGCTGCGCTGAGGAGCTGTCGGCAGTGCGTGATGCGGGTTCAAGTCCAGCCTGGGAGAATCCCACATGGTGTGGCAGACCTCTCCTGCCTCGCCTGCTGCTCCCCTCAGCAGTGTATTTCTGATCTGCCTGTTCTGCTCCCCACTCTGTCTTTGGTGAACCCTCTCGCCGCCCCAGGCCTCTGGCCCGTACCCCAACTTGTATATATAAATAAATAAATCTTTAAAAAAAATTTTTTATCAAGAAAAAGTAACACCAGAGTTTAGTGACATACCATATTCAAAAGTGTGTGATATGAACCTGAAAGACTTGATAATTACCCTATGCCAATAATAATATACTATCACTTGTGTTAGCTCAAGGGCAATAAAACACTGAAAAGAGAAAAATAAATCATTGATATGTATGTTCTGTATTTCAATGTTGATGTATAGTCTGGTAACGACATGGGCATAACAGGCTCATGCTATAAGCTATATGTATTAGTAAATAAAGGAATATTTCCCTTTTATCTATTCTTCATTCAAAATAGAGACAGGGCATTAATGGCTAGGGCTACAAAATGAAAACGGGATGAATCAAACTGAGTAGAAATTCCTCTTTTAATATAAATCAGGGATATGTGGCTG
Source organism: Scalopus aquaticus (assembly GCA_004024925.1). Lineage (NCBI taxonomy): Eukaryota > Metazoa > Chordata > Mammalia > Eulipotyphla > Talpidae > Scalopus > Scalopus aquaticus. The sequence goes on from PVIJ01006764.1 coordinate 8,786, forward strand.
AATAGAGGCAATTTATGCAATCTCTCAAACCAATATTGATGCCTTAACACAGGAAAATCATATCAAAAGATGTTTGGAAGTAGCTTATATTTCAATGGTATGTTTTGCCAGAATATCAGGGAAAACAGTCAACAGTATGTTGGGAACTCTCTACTTAGCTGTTTTGGCAAACAAGAGAAGGGCTCCCCAAAATATGTGCTGCTTTTGTCCCCAGACTGTTTTTCCTTATTCTCTTGGACAATCATATTCTCATTCCCCAACTGCTATTAATCATATTGTATTGTTTTGGTCATTCATATTTATTTAATAAATATGTGCAGCACATGAAATATATAACTAGAAGGGAAGTCATTTATAAAAGGAGAAGGTTGAAAACTCTGTCCCAAAGAATATTTAGGGTTAAAATTAGTTCATTAACAGAGATGAAACTTTGACAGACCAATGGGGCAAATATTTCTACTTATTTCTGGGTATTTAGCTTTTAACACTTTGTGGTCCACTCACGTATTAGTATGCGTTTTTGTCACCAGTATCAGGTGGCCACTCACATATTAATACGTGTTCATCTAGTCTCTGGTTTTTCATGCCACGGTGGATTTATTTGGAACTATTAGGAGATATTTCTTTGATCGTACTCGGTCTAGAAGCATTACACACTGATTTGGTGAAAGTGTAAGGTGTTTTATGAGAGATATTACAGTTTTTTTAATATCCAGTAGTTCAGGAGTTGTGTGTGTTTTACTGAATGCTTATACCATTCATGCGGTGGCACAGAAAATGGCCGGCCCCAAGGGCTGGTAAATTTAAAGGGCACCGGCACACAAAGTGTTAAGAAACCTTTTCATTTATTTTCTAAAGAATAAAATGATTGAATTTAAACAACAATTTTGCAATTATCTCCAAATTACACAGGGCAGTAAAAGCACATGAGAAATCATATTTTGTTATGATACACATTATGGAAACTTTAAAATATCACTCTGCAAGTATGTATTACCTTCTAAGCAAAAAAAAAATATATATTCAGAAAACAAATACAATCATTAATAAGTTTTGCTACAGGTAGTAAAAATTTAAATGTTTGATTACTTTAATCTGAAAGACCAAATGTTCTAGTAAAATTTATTAATCACCAGCTATATACATTACATATATAGTAAGAATAACTGCACATATTTAAACAAACTATAATTTTTAAACTATTGAAGACCCTATGAATGCGAACTGAAGTCCTCTTTTAAAAATGTCATGAAGAATTTCACATAACTTTTCTAATACAAAAAAATGCTTTTCAAATGATTTAATAAAATAGGTATATTATAAGTCTATATTTTTCAAATACCAGACAGCTATCTACTAATAAGTTATGTTATCAACTTTGAGTTGCTATTATTTACTAAAAATATAATATGACCATTCATAGTGGTAAGGAAATGTATTATTTAGTTTCAGGTGTGTTTATATAATGAGTGGTGATATAACATACATTTCTTATATCAGTCACAGTCCAGAAGTTTAAAAAATACTACACTAAGGTAATTTATGGGCTTAAAGATGGGTTCATATGGGGCATTTTTGAAGAAATATTTATGATTTATATTTACATTATAATATATCAAACACAGCAGGAGCTGTATTGATATAGCTCATATACTGATTCTATGTCAAATAATATGCAGTTACTTAGGCTTAAATATATAAGTTGTTTACATAATTTAGATAACAAATTAAATACACTGAACACCTTTCACAAATATCCCTCCCAGAGAAAATTTCCCCTGCTATATGAACATGGTCATTAATTCACATTACTATATAAACCATACAATTAGATCATAAAGATTTAGGGCCTATTTACTTCATACAGTCACTGTAAAGGTAATTGAGATTTAAAAGAGAACTATGATTCTCTTTTATCATAAGCTGCAAGACTCCTATTACTACACACTATCAAAGCCAGCCTTTTTCCATTACTACCATTCTTACTACATTCATCTCAACATAGGATAATAATCAGTCAACCTTTCTCCCTTGACATTCATTTGAGAAGTAGATGATCACAGTTTTTTGGGGGTATAGTGAACCAACAACTCAATTCCATTTCCATATTATTAAGCAAGAGTTTTTCACAATTCCTGAAGCTAGGGCATTTATAAGCTCTAGACAAATAACCAAAAGTAGCTGAAAAGATTCTTAGCAAGCTCTTACATAGATGTAGCCTATATCCCAGGATTACCATCATTCCCTTATTTGGTGTTGATGTTTTTTTAATGTTAGGTCATATAAACTTCATCATTCTTTGCTTTTCTCTTATACACTCTCCTCAAACTCTAAAAGTGAGGAGCCGTCACAGTGTGAAGGAAGACATTTCTGGAAAATTAATTTTTTTGAGCCCCACTGTTCAATAGAGAAAGAATGACAGTCAAAAAGAAAACCACAAATTCAATGTTAAGTGTTCTAGTAGACACAGTAGTAAAAACAGGTGAATTTATTTAGCTCAGTATATATAATTATATATTTATACATGTAATAAACATAAAAAATATTGACAAGATTTTTTTTTCTTTGTACCGAGTTCTTGAAATTCATTATGTATTTATACTAGCACCATGTCTCAACTCAGACTTTTTCTATGCTCAACAGACACTTATGGCTTGTGGATAGTATACTGATGGTGTAGCTGCAGAAATTACTCATATTGAAATCTAAAATTAAAGGGTTGACTCCTTGAGTTTGAGAAAAACTCAAGGCAAATTAAGAGATCTGAGCCAATCAGTTTATGTTTCCATTACAAAGACTATGGCATTACCAGGGATAGGGATTATAACATGATTTCTGTTTTATTCCTACAAAATAAACTGAACACAAACTTTGACATTCCATTTTAATAATGGAAAATAATATCTTGTGAAAAAGTAAATGATTTTTCTTTGATTATTTCTTTCAGGTCTTACCTGAATGGTGAAAATAATAATAATATTAATAATAATAATAATAATAATAATAATAATAAAAGAAAGAAGAAAGAAGGGAGGAGGAGGGAGGGGGAGGAGTAGGAGGGGGGCGGAGAGGGAGAGGAGGAGGAAGAGGGAGAAGAGGAGGAAGACGTAAAGAAAGACAGGAGGAAGAAGAAGAGGGAGAAGAGCAGAGGCGAAAAGAAGGTAACCCATTGAATAAGAAAGACAATTTTTAAAAATTAACTATAATAATTAATCCCTATTCTCTTAACTAGAAATCAAAGCAAAATATAGTAGTGAAATCCAGATTTTATCATGCAGTGGGTAAATAAAAAAATATTTATGTACTTTCAGTTAGAAAGCCAGGTTAAGAGCACTGGTGCTTCTGTTTGTTTAGTTACAAAATGGGGATAATAAACAGAATGGCTTTGTTTCTTGTAGCAATTATAATTAGCCATGACAAAATATAATTGAGTTTCATCATCTCCATAATAAAACATGTATTATAAATATGATCACAGGATAAATTCCCATGTGATTTTTATCAAGAATGACAGAAAGGTGAAAAAAGAAAGGGAGAGAGGAAGGCAGAGAAAAGGGAAGGAAGGAAGAAAGAGTGATATATGAGATAGAGAAAAATAAAACAGGGAAGAGGTAGGGTGCTGCTGTTGTCAATCCTCTTTGTTATGACTGAACTGTGTTTCCAACATTGGTCAGTTTATACCTTCTGATTTTCAAGAATTTCTCATGTTTTTTTCTAATGTTTACAAACAAACTAACGGTTACAAACTCTTACGGAAAAGTTCCTATCGTTTTAGGGACTTGGAGGTTGGGAATAACGTTAGTCTGTTAGATTCCTTTTCACCTGATAAGCAAGTACTTTCTATAAAATGTAATAATTTATGAAATCCTTTATTTTTGCTCTAAAAATTTAACACTTGATTTCAAGACCATCACTCATGTAATGATATTAAAGTCAAGTGGAAATCAATTTAAATGTCAATGCTAAAAAATAATGTATAAGTGTAAACTTCAAACCCTAGTACATAAAATTATTAGGGAAACAAAGAAGTTCCAATTAAAAAAATGCAATGGAACTACCTTTTATTTTAAACATTGAAGCAAATATCTACAATGTCTATAAAATTAAATTTACATAACCTAAATAGATTTCCAGGTTGTCAATAAAGGACAATTTATTATATATGCACTAATAAATCTGTTATTTTTGCAGTTCATTAGGAGGACTTACCAAGTTCTGCTAAATTGCCAAATGCAATAAGACACATCTCTGTAAGAGCTGTATTTTGACAGTGGACATCCAGTAATTTTACTAAGGTAGGAATAACACCCATATTGATAAGCTGAGCTTGAAGAGAATCTGTAAAAAAGAAAAAAATCAAATAATGTTTATGTAACAAATGGACATTAATATGAAGAAAATACATATATTTCTGCCTATTGCAAACTCAGTATCATTTCAATGACAGAGGCAGATGAAGTCCATACAATTGTATTAAAAATATGAACACATTTAGTTTAGAAGTATTTAAGTATTAAAACTTTTTAATGATTAAAAGAAATTTAAACATAAACATAATCCAGAAAATATGTCAAATCATTTATTTTAAAGCAGGTCTTAAAGCTTAACAGAGTAGGCTTTCAAGAAATACACCGACTTAAACATTACCACTGGTTTTTAAATGAAAAGGCTACACAAAGTAACATTAGCATCATAGAAAAGCAGCGTATATAAGAAGCTCAAGTGGAAAAAGTAATTTTCATAAAGATCAAGAGAGAAGACAAAAATCTAAGAATTCCTTAAAAGTTTCTTTATAATAAGATGACATAAATACACTAAACATTTTTTGATTATTTGCAGCAGAATGTTCTTTAATCACTGCTAGGAAGGAATGCAGTTTTAACAAAGAAAAAACAATTTACTTCAAACACTTTCAGAATTTTATTTAATAATAACATGACATCATTTTGGTAAAATAAAGCAGTATCTAGGGCCTCCCTGGTGGCGCAGCGGTTGGGCGCTGCGCTGTGGAGCTGTTGGCAGCAGCGGCGCGAGTTCGACGCCCAGCCAGGGAGAGTCCCACATGGCGCGGCAGACCTCTCCTGCCTTGCCCGCTGCTCCCCTCAGCAGTGTATTTCTGATCTGCCTGTTCTGCTACCCGCTCTGTCTCTGGTGGGCCCTCTCGCCGCCCCACGCCTCTGGTCTGTGCCCCAGCTTGTATGTATAAATAAAAAAATAAATCTTTAAAAAAAAAAATAAAGCAGTATCTAATTCGAGTGAGAAGTTATGGCTTTGTCCTCATTGCTTCCCTTCACTTCACTAATTAGAGCTAATTAAAGCTCTAAGCTACTAAACATGCCTTAGATTTCCTTAATGTCTGTTCATAAGTAATAATAGCAAAATTCAAGGTAAAAACACCAAATTAAAAACCAAAATTACTGCCTCTTAAAAAATGGTAACAACAAAGACACAGAAACTCACATGCCTATGCAAAAAAAAATATTACTATCGATAACTGGTTCATCCAAAGATACAGGAATGCTCTTTCCATTTTTATTTTTCATTTTAAAATGACATGCCATTTTCAAGATAATAATCTCCAATTTTTGTAAGTTGCCTATTGTAAATCTAAAGATAAAATTCTGTTTCTTACAAAACACATTTTCCTCATGGCTTGCATTCTCTGAAGTTTTGCCTATTAATCACTTTATCAGTCTTTACACTCATTAACTTATATACAAAGAGGTTGTTGGAAGATAATCACAAAAGAACATAAATGCTGGATCGAGATGTCTCACATGCCAGTTGATTACTTGTCTGGTGATCTTTGCAGTTAATTTTTCCTGCTTTTATAGTGAAATATGAAGAGATAATAGCCAACGAAGACTTAGCAGCCCTGAAAATTGATGAGTGGGTAATCATGATTCCATTGGGAGGTGGGGTGCTCAGATTGTGAAAATCTTACCAAGACAAGAATAGAAAACAGGCCTGAGAAAAAGCTGTTTACACATCTAAAACAAGTTCAAATTCTGAAATGGAATGATGAACTCTGTTCTAATAGGAGACAGAAAAAAAATTCATCCAAAAGATTTGATTTTATTCTTTTGATGTCAATTCAGCAATTAATGATTCATAATAATTACAGGAAAAATATTTATAGTGTTTAGTATTACACCTAATTTACATAGGTAGAATACTTGTATTATGGTTACATTTATAGTATTTACAGTGATCATGCACCAAGAAGCTTTCAATTTAGACATTATTTTGATCACTTACCAGAAGAGTCCCATATTATCAGATCACTTTTACAGATCCTTATTCTCCAGTAGTATTTTTATTTTTATCATTTGACTTTAATTAATTTATTCATTCCAACTACCTATTCAAATACTACAGAGCTTTTGAATTACCAAATTTCAGGTACATAAGCATGTGCACTAGCACATCATTGAATGACTCAAACCCACTATATGAGTGCGTGTACATAATGATCATGCACTCCTCAATACTATTCATAAACTATAAAAAGAATCCAACAGTACAGGAACATCCTGGGAATAACAAGTTTTATGGCGATAATGCAACAGGACAATGCCACTTAGAAGATTATGTTCTTTATATTTTCCTAATTTGGCATCTTTACACACTTCTTGGACTACTTTACAACATTATGAATTTTAGTTCCAGAGAAAAGAGGGAACAAAAAACTCAAGAAATGTTAAAGAGTCTACAGCAATTTTTGACACACAGATTGAAGCAGAAGTTCATATTGCAGTAGGTCGGGAAAAAAATCTTAGACCAATGACATATGATGTGAATAGCCATAAATCATAAAAATCAAGTGGCTTCATGAAAAAGTGTTCTAAAGGTAACGAGCCAAATTAATTATATATTAACAAACAGCACACATACCACAGGGAAGAGAAATTATCTATCTAGCTATCTATCTAATCCAATAGGGCTCATATTAGACTTGGGTGCTGTCTTTTTTTTATCTATTTCCATAAGGCTAACTTAAAAAAACACAATTACACTCAAATCTAAAGTGTGTTTATGCCAGATACAGACAAGTAGTTCTCACTGAATAACAAAGATCTGGAGAAGGAAAAGAAAAATATACTCAAACTGATTGATACAAATTTTCATTTCAAGATAAGAAGGCACCAAAGAATGCAGTTTTCCAAGCAAGTATGGTCCCAAAAAACTTTCAGAGGATAACAATGTCATAACACTTTTCATAAAAAATACCAAGATTTTATTTGCCTTTTGGACTACATTGACATTTGTACTGATGGTACAAAAGCAATGATGGGTAAAACTGCTGGTGCTTTAGTTTGAACCCAGTCAATGGCAGCAATATGGTAGTAGTTACATACTTCACTAGCATACACTAACAGCAAAACAAAAGCTATTTTTCTGAACAATTTTTAAAACGAAGTTATTTCTATTGCAATGTTATTGTTAACAGTGAGTTTGTTATTCAGAATGAAAAAATATTTTTTTTCAAAATAGACACATTTTATATTGATATTACCCACAATTAGATTAACAAAAGTTGTTAAGATCTTCAGTAGTTTTTAAGCATCTAAAAGAGCCGAGACAAAAAGTTAAAGAAAGCTTGCACTAATTCTTATAGATGAAAAATATGGGAAAGAGGTTCTGAAATTCAAAGATGTCCTTGGCAGATATGATCATAGAAAAATAAATTATGGTATGGTAGAACCCTAGATGTTGGTTCATAGATATTTTGAGATTGATTAGATCAATAAGTACCTAAACATCTCATTTTGGTTTTACTTAAGCCTGGGAAAATTCAATGATTGGGTCTAATTACATATTTTAGTTACAACTTAGTATGTTACTAGCAAATAGGTTTTTATGGGGGAGGGGGTATGGGAGGTTGAGTAGGAATCCTGCCTGTGTGGAATAAATTAGTATTAATTTTTACCACTGGAAGCAAATAGATTATTTAATCACTTTTTCTTATTATTCAAAGAAAGCCTGTGCAAGGACTTCGAAGGATATCAACTGACACTCATGTTACAGTGAGTGATTAACAGTTTGCTACTGGAAAAGATTCTTAGAAAAAGGGCCTCTCAGGTGGCGCAGCGGTTAGGCTCTGTGCTGTGGAGCTGTGGCACGGTGACTCGAGTTCGACACCTGGCGGGGAGACTCCCACATACCACTGCAGACCTCTCCTGCTTTGCCTGCTGCTCTTCTCAGCAGCATATTTCCACCGATCTGCCTGTTCTGCTCCCCACTCTGTCTCTGGTGAACCCTCTCACTGCTCCCACATCTCTGGTCTATACCCCAGCTTGTATGCTTAAATAAGTGAATCTTTAAAAAAAAGTATCAGAAATAGTTTTCACTCAGTAACATGTGAGAGTGAGTGAAACAATGCAAGACTGGAACTTTTGCATCTATCAATAAACACTAGAAACTACAAGAGAAAGTTATCATACCTAAATAAGCAAAACTCACAAAAATGCAACCCAAGCTAATATATAACATACACTTATGTGTGAAAGACAGTCTCTAGACAACACGCCATAAATATCTGAATACTCTTTAAAACTGTTCCTTGGGCCTCTCTGGTGGCTCAGCGGTTAAGTGCTGAGCTGTGGAGCTGTCAGCAGTGGTGAAGCCAAGTTCGATGCCCAGCTGGGGAGATTCCCACATGGCCCAGGAGACCTCTCCTGCCTCACCTGCTGCACCCCTCAGCAGTGTATTTCTGTCCATCTGCCTGTTTGCTCCCCACTCTGTCTCTGGTGAATCCTCTCGCCGCCCCACGCCTCTGGCCTGTACCCCCAGCTTGTATGCAAAAATAAATAAATCTTTAAAAAATAAAATAAAATTGTTCCTGACATACATCACAAATACAGACCAAATTATTAAATTATACAACTACATAATATTAAGATAACACAGGTCCTATATGATCTAAGGGAAGGAAGAGGAAGAAAGGCACAGAGGGGGTGCAATACTGATGCATATACAGAGATATAAGGTAATCAACACATGCACTGGTGTGAACACTTACCTACCTACATTTGAATTTCAATAGTTCTGAGTTCTTCAGGTCAGACTCAGGAAAACTCCAAAGAATGGAGATCTGGAGAGAAGATCTCAAGTTGAAGAAACTTTTACCCCTCTTCTCCAAAGTTTAAAGTTTAAAACACTAGTTGGTATATAATAAATTATAGGTGCAGAAAAATGAGTGAAGAATTTGGTAACTCAAGAGAAATTTTAAGTTGATCAATAACTAAAAACAACAGATTTCCTAGTAAAATTATAACACGTTTATCTTATCCCTAAGAAAAAGTCCTATGGACAGTGTTTTAAGATTATTAAACCAATTGGTAAGCAGGACTTCATGAAACTGTCAAAATAAAACACATACACAAGTCAAAATACCAAGACTACACTAATATATATAATATGAATATTATTCATAGTATAGAGTTTTATGATTCCTATTTACAGCACAAAACCTCACAGTGGAATGAATTACATACAGTTGAAACAACAAATACACCATATATAAATCTTAAATCTTGATGAGAAGTTCTGAGAAAAAAAGAGATAAAATCCATTTGGATTTAATAGCAACTAAAAAAAAAAACTGTCACTGACTAAATGATACATGCATATAACAAAAATGGATATGAAAATTAGAAATTAGGAATGTTGTAACAATAGTGAAATAGAATTTGTGAATCGGAGCAAGTTTTAGCTCTATTATATTGTTGAAAGGAAACTGACTTTAAATCAAACTACAAAGAGGATAATTTATAGTTAAAAACTTTCTAGACATGAAGATAATCAACTGAAGGTTTACTTTTCAGTAACATTTCTTAGTATCTTGCTCATTGATCAGGAAATAAGAGAATTTTTATTCTAAACCTGGTGTTGAGGATATATAAAACTAAAAATATTTACATGTACTTAAGATTAACTATAAATTATTTACAACAAAAATGTGCATTATACACAAATGTTTATGTTTTGCACTTAGACCACCCTTTACGCCCCAAGTTATTTATTTCAAAATGAATGGAAATAAGTATCCAGATTACTTAGTGTTGAGAATACTGGAGATTTAAAATAATACACTTTTATATTTCTTGCTTTCTAAGTAAAAATATGAAAACAATTCAAATATTTCTCTGCATTCTGAAAACAAGAGTCTCTAAACAGCAAAATTCTGTCAAAGTTCAGGAAAAAAGATAACATTACAAGTAAGTGTGATATGAAAGAAAAAGTAATGTAATACCCCAAAGCAAAAATCATGAGAAAAGAAAATGTTTTATTATTTTTAAAAGGCCTACCAAATTACTGCTAACTCAGTGACACCTGGAGTGACTGTATCTAAATTTAAGAGATACATTTCTTCCCTTGAAACATTCCTGATTAAATTATTAACTACAGTTAAACTCTTGTTGCAATAAAAAGTGCTACAAAGGATTAGCTATGTCTACTGTGATTAAGGAAAACTCCACAACTTCATCTCAGGAAAAAAGGCTGTCTTTTACTACAGAAAGTGGTATTTTTTTATTTTGTTTTGGTTACGTTCTAAGATAACCACCTCTTGCTTAGGTAGTTTTACTGGAAGTACAAAATCAATCTCTGATATCAAATGGCACTGAGAGAAAGACCTCATCTAAAGTAAGCATAAACTAAAGCCTACATTTTTGTATAGCAAAAAAAGCTAAATGCCAGGTTAATTTATATTCTAAGACAAATATTTTTTTTAAATTTATTTATTTATGCGTACAAGAGCTGGAGTGTAGGCCAGAGGGGGTGAGCGGATTCACCAGAGACAGAGTGGGGAACAGAACAGACAGACTGACTGCAATACACTGTTGAGGGGAACAACTGAGCAAGACAGAAGAGGTCTGCTGTGCCATATAGGAAGCTCATGGCAGGTGATCAAACTCATTCTGCAGTGGCTGCTGATAGCTTCCTAGTGCTGAGACTTAACCCCCTGCACCACAAGGGAGGCACTCCAATTTTCAAAAATAAAAATTATTTGTTTTTGGACACAAATGGCCCTCAGCCACCCTCTGGTAAGTGGCCTCAACTCTGTGCACATCCACCGGTGCCTTGGGAACCAATACAGGCCCCAGAACAGGCTTCATAGGGCCCCACCCAATATCAGCAACTCTCTGGGAAGCACTCCCCCAACACTGGCAACACCCATAAGTGGCTCAGAAACCAACTAAGGCACCAATCTAGGCTGTTCAGGACCATGCCGGACATTACTGATCCATGCCCAGGCTCCAGGAATCACTGTGGACCATGGTTATATCCGCCTGTACTTGAGAACTGACACAGGCCACAGTCTAATTCCAGCCTAACTGTAGCCGTGACACAGAGTTGTACATGACTAAGCATCCCAGCTAAGTGTGTAAGAGGTAGAGACACTGCTATCAGAGATGAAATTCCTAACAGTGGGCCTCCCTGGTGGCGCAACGGTTAAGCGCAGCGCTGTGGAGCTGTCTGCAGCAGCAATGCAAGTTCGACGCCCGGCCAGGGAGATTCCCACATGGCATGGCAGACCTCTCCTGCCTCGCCCGCTGCTCCCCTCAGCAGTGTGTTTCCGTCCATCTGCCTGTTCCGCTCCCCACTCTGTCTCTGGTGAACCCTCTCACCGCCCCACGCCTCTTGCCTGTACCCCAGCTTGTATGCATAAATAAATAAATCTTGAAAAAAAAAGAAATTCATAACAGTAAGGTCATGAAAACAATGGGGAGAGAGATGAACACAAGAAATGGCCTCAGAGTTCTAATGGGAAATACTATACAACAGAAAGAGTACAAATTTCCACAATCCAATCACAAAGACATGGAATATATATGCCTCCTATAAATCAAAACTTTCAAGCTTGCCATCATCAAGAAACTGGAAGAACTCAGAGACCATTCAGAAAAGTGGATCAAGGATATATCAGAAAATACAGAAAAACAAATGAATGTCCTGAGGAAAAAAATAAAATTAATAGAAGATAGAAAATTATACTCTCTGAAGGAAATAGAGGATATCTGCAGTATGAAAAAAAAAAAGTTATTAAAAGGGGAGCCAGAAAAACACTATAGAAAGTTACAGAATCAGAATAAAACAAATAAAGGAGCAAATTGATGACCATGAAAATATGAATTTTCAAAGAAGAAAGATGGCAGAAAAAAGAAAGGAAAAAAAAACACTTCATGAAGTCTGACAACATGAGAAAAGTCAGTTTAAGAATCACAGGTATCCAAGAAGAGAAACAGACATAAAAAGGAGGAGAAAATATATTTAAAGAAATAAAAGACGAAAACTTCCCAAATGTGGAAAAGGAAATTAATATAAAATCCAGTAAAAAAAATTCTTACCATAACCCAGCTGCTTCCCCTGTGGGAACCAGCAGAAGCAGTGGTGTTCTTTCACCTTGGTGCTCCTCAGAGCCCAGTAACTGCCCTTTTGTTAGTTGTGGCAGTTGCTCCTCAAAGACATTCCTGGATCATGGAATGGACAAATTAGGTACAAGCTGTAAGCTGATTGGCACTAAATGGTCCAATCAGCCACAGGATGGAAAAATGGTCCAAACAGACTTGGGTGGAGGCACCGTGAAAGAGGATATAAGCCAGGGTTGTAGGGAGCTGAGGGGGCTCCTCAAGATACAAGCAGGAGGGATGATGAAGCCAGCCCCAGAAGAAGAAAGAAGATGGTTCCAGACTCTGAAGGAAGAAGGAAGAAGGGGAAGACTGTTCTTGGCCTCTGAGTAAGGAAAAAAAAAAGAAGCATCCAGCAGCTGCCCTCAAGGAGAGAAGAAAAGAAGAAGGACTCTGTCAGAGACTGGGCCTCTGGTCCTGTCTCTGACATTGCTTGAAAGGAGCACCAAAGGCCCCTGGCCTGGTGTCTCAAAGAGCTGTTTGTTATTGGTATAAACCTGCAACTCACAAAGAACTGTTAAACACTGGGTGTCTCTGACAGCACCTCTGAGGGACCAGTAGTGACCATCACTACTGGCCACTGCTGTCCAGTACTCCTGGTAACTGGTGACAACTATCACTGATGCTATCTGGGTGAGATAGCGGGCCACTTGTGGATACAGTAAGCTCTTTGTTTTCCCTGTTTGTAAAATAGACCCCATGATTATTGTTTCTGTAGCCTGAGGTCTTTTGCAATTGTGCACATGTGGGTGAGAACCCAGACAGTGACTTGTCCTCTTATTGGGCACTGACCTTTATTAAGGTATAGTCCATATGCCCCTATGTGTGGGTTTTTGGCTTTTTGGCCTTTTGGTGGCTCTCTAGTCTCAGAGCCTGGGAAGGTGAGTGGCCGTTCCATCCTTCCAACTGGCCTCTGCCTTGCTGTCCTTTGACTACCCTCTTACCTTTCCACCCATGTTTCAATAGGTATCGAATAGAAAGAGAAATAAAAATGAAAAGATAATATATTTAAAGAAATAATTGAAGAAAACTTCCCAAATGTGGAAAAGGAAATTAATATAAACTCCAGAAACTAAAGAAACTCTGGGGTCCATACACAAAATGAGATCAACACAAAGACATATAGTGGTAAAACGTCCAAGAGTTCAAGACAAAGAATATTAGGGTTAGTAAGGAGGATAAAGCAAATAACATACAGAGGAACCCAGATAAGGCTAACATTTGACTTCACAGAACAAATAATGTGAATAATGAGAGATTAGAACATGATGGAAAAACTTGCAGATGAAAGAACTGCCAACTGGGATAATAGATCCTGCAAGACTTGCCTTAGAAATGAGGGAGAAATAAGGGCTTTTTCAAAGAAAAACTGAAGGATTTTGGGAAAAAAAAAAAAAACAAGAAATAAAGAGAGGAACTCTAGTATTTAAGCCAAACAGAGACACACAGATGCAAAATTGAAAAAGGCAATACAACCGCAAAACTAAAGACAAAATGGCAGCCACATGCTTTTGTAAATGAATAATCACTCTAAATGTTAATTGACAGAACTCACCAACTAACACACAGAGTATCCAGTAAGATCAGGAAAAAAAATCCAACCTTCTGCTGTCTCCAGGAGATACGCCTGAATCCCAAAGTTAAACATAGGTCAAGGTAAAGGGATGGAATCAAGTGTACAAGGGAGTGAGACCCAAAGAAGATAGGGATAGCCTAGTTATAGCAAACAAAATAGATTTCTAGTTTAAAAAAAGGTAACGAGAGAGGGATGAACACTACATAATGGTTAAGGGAACAGTATGTCAGGACATAGCATTCATCAACCATACTCAGCAAAGGAAGAGGCACAGAATACATTAGGCAGCTACTATCCACTCAAATAACAAACACAGGAAAAAACACATTCATGATGTGAGACTTCAACACCCCACTATCATTAACACCAAAGAGACAAAAGAAAAAAAAAAAAAAAAAAGAATGGGGCTATAATAGCTCTAAATGAAGAATTAGACCATACAGAACTAAAAGATATCTGGAGGACCCTGTACCTTCCAAATACAGATAAACATTTTCTTCAAGTGCACATGGGACCACATATTAGGCCAAAAGACAAATATCAATAAATACATGAAGACTGAAATCTTACCAAGTGTCTTCTTGGACCATAGAAGTGTCAAAATAGACATCAACTACAAAAAGAAAGGGTAAATGTCTAACACATGTATACTGAACAACACACACTGAAAGATAACTGGGTCAACAAGGAAATCAAAGAAGAAATTAAAAAAAAGTCAAGACAAATGATTATGAGTACTAACCTCCCAACATAGGGACACATATATAGCCATACACAAAACATATAGCAATACTGACACACAACAAGAAACCAGAAAGAACCCAAATAAATAACCTTGTTTCTCATTCCAAGAAAATAGAAGCAAAACAAAAGTACCAAAAGCAAATGGATGGGAGACATTAATAAAAATTAGAGAACAAATAAATGAAACATAAATCAAAAAGACAGTCCAAAGGATTTAAGGAAAAAAAAAACAAAACCTGGTCTTGTGGAAAAAAACCAAAACAAAACAGAGAAATCTCAATTCGGGCTCATTAAGAAAAAAGAGAATAGGATCAAGAACAAAACAAGAGAATTTACAAAAGATACTACAGAAATTCAAAGGTAAAAGGCAATTACTACTAATATTTATACAGAAATTAGTTCAACCATCAATAAAATGGACAGATTTTTTAAATTACACAATCATCCAAGACTGAAGAGGGAAAAAAGAGAGAAGTTGAACAACCCAAACACAAGCAAGGAAATTAAAACAGTTTAAAAAAAAAAAAAGAACCCTCTGCTTCAAAAACCTCCAGGACCAGATGGCTTCACAAGTGAGTTCTACCAAACCTTCAAAGATGAACTGCTATCCTGCTCAAACTCTTTCAAAAAATTTAAAAGGAACACTTCCGAACGCTTTTATGAGGCCAACATATGCTAATAATAAAACCAAACATAAACAACACAAGAAAACTACAAATCAATTTCTTTAATGAACACAGATACAAATACGCTCAAAAAAATCTTAACAAATCAAATGTAACAATGCATTAAAAGGATCATTCACCATGACCAAGTAGGATTAATAACTGGAACACAAGGATGGCTCAACATCCAAAAATTAAACAATACAATACACTACATCAACAAAAAGGAAGATTAAATCCATATGATCTTACCAACAGATGCTGAGAAAGCATTTGATAAGATCCACTCTCCAAGGGTTTATACTGAAAACCCTTAAAAACTGGGATATATGTAACATATCTTAATGTGATAAAAGCCATATATGACAAACCCACAGTTAGTAGTGAAAAACTGAAAGCCTTTCCACTAAGATTCAGTACAATACAAGGATGTCCTCTCTCACCAATCCTATCTAATGTAATATTGGCAGTCCTAGCTTGTGTAAATAGGCAAGACAAATCTGTAAAAGGAAATCAAATGCCAAAATAAGTTATGGTTATTTTGAGATGATATGACAATATAGAGAACCACAAAGAGTCCATGGAAAATTTACTGAAACAATAAAACAATTCAGCAAAGTAGAAGGCTACAAAAGCACACAAAATCAGCTGCCTTTCTATATGCAGTCAGCTAGAGAAGAAATTAAGAAAGTCATCATATTTACAATCACATTAAAAATATTAAATACTAGGGAGTAAACCTAACAAAATGAAGGACCTCTACATGGAAGTGTATAAAACATTGTTAAAACAAAAGGACAAAGGAAATGGAAAGATACCTCGTGTTCATGGACTGGAAGAATCAACATCATCAAAATGCCATCCTACTCAACCCAATTAACAGAGTCCATGCAATACAGATTCAATGCAATCCCACTATAAATTTCAATGGCATTCTTCAAAGAAATAGAAAAAATATTACTGAAATTCACATAACACCAAAAAGACCTCAAATAACGACAGATCTCCTGAAATAAGGTGTGTGTGGGGGGGAGGGGGGGAATGGTGGTATTACACTTCCAGACTTATACTACAAAAATCAATATAATTTAAGTAGTACGGTATTGGAGAAAAAATCACTCACAACAATGGACTAGTTTGAGAGTCTAGAAATAAAACCACACATTTATGAATAGCTGATTGGTGACAAGAGTGAACACTACATGGAACAAGGAAAGTCTTTTCAACAAACCATGTTGGGAAAATTGGACTGCAAAATGCAAAATAATGAAACTAGATGACTATTTCACACCACAAATGAAAATCAAGTCATAATTAATAAAAGACTTGGATGTAGGACATAAACCATAAAACACAAAAACAAAAACACAGGCAAAACACTACATGACATAAGCTTCAAAGATCTTTGTGAATTCGACCTAAGCAGCAAGAAGAATGAAAGACAAAATAAACAATTCTGAGTATATTAAACTAAAAATCTCCTGCATAGTGAAAGACACTGTAACCAAAATGAAGGCACACTCCACTGAATGGGGGAAAGTATTTGCACACCATACATGTGACAAGGGACTAAGATCAATGATCTACAAAGAACACACAGAAGTCTACAAAAAGAAAATAACCCAAACAAAAAATGAACAGAAGAGCTAAAGAGGCACTTCTTCAAAGAGGACATATAGATGGCCAACAGGCACATGACAAAATGTTCATTCTCACTTATCATCAGGAAAATGCAACTCCAAAGCACAATGAGGTATCACATCATTACCAGTGACAGTGGTCTATATGAAAAAGACCAGAAACAAAATGCACTAGCAAGTGCATGGCAAAAAAGGAACCCTCTTACTTTGGTGGTGGAACTGTGAACTGGTTCAACTCCTACAGAAGAAGAGGTACATTCCTCAAAAGACTAAAAATAGATCTGCCTTATGACCCAGTGATACCACTTCTATGTGTCTTCACCATGAACACAAAAACACAAATTTGAAAAGAAATCTTTACTGCCACATTTATTACAGCACTACTTACACCAGTTAACATATGGTAAACAACCAAAGTGCCCCAAAAAGATGTGTGAATAATGAAGATGTGGTGTACATATACACAATGGACTGCTCCTTCATAACTAAAAAGACAAACTCATGTCATTTGTGGCAATATGGATAGAGCTGGAAGGGATTATGCTAAACAAAATAAGCCTGGAGAAAGATAAATACTGGATGGGATCAATTAGATATGGAATACAGGAAACCAAACAATGGTCCAACAAAGACCAACTCAAACCCTTGAAAGCTGACCACAAATCTGAGGCATACAAAAGGGAAGGTGGAGAGGGGGTATAGAGCACATTGGACTATGGTGGAGGACTACAGGTGCTCTGGTGGTAGGAGATCTATGGATACCACAGCTTAGAGAAGAAATGCAATACTGTGAAAAAATTAACAAGGATGTAAAACAATGGTACACTCAATGCTAGCAATATGAGCAAAGCTCATTCTGAAAAATCCAAGAATTGAAGAAAGAGTTGAAGAAAATTCCTATGGTAATACCATTTAAATGATTTATTTATCCACAATCAAATGTGGATTGTTCTATAAATTATTTATAGTTAAATTCCTTCCTGGTTTAAAATAAAAGTGAAATACTTTAATTTTTGATATTTTGACAATGACTAGAAATGAATTCAAACATAGAAGAGTATAATTTTAAAACCTAGAATCATGTACTGTGCATTCCTTTCCCATATATGTAAATAATATCTTTATTTTGAAATAACTATGATAGGACACACTATTGAAAGAAATGACAGAGTAACCCTAAGGGGGGGGGAAACCTGTGTTTTACAAAAGGATTTACTGGTTTAAAAAAACACAAATATTACTAATTATCATGAAACCTTACTATAATTATGTTTTTATTACACATAAAAATACAAGAAACTAATGTTACGATACATTCATATAACAGATTTCCAACTTCTAGCCAGTAAATATAAATTTTCAAACATTAAACATTTTTCAGCAAGTAAAATGTAGGCAGTTTGGTATTAACTGGCTTTTTTTGTGTGGTTAGAAAACAGGATAACTAATTTTAATAAAATTTAATTTACAACATCAATTACATTTCTGCCTTGAGTTTTTCTTTGTATTTTAAGTGTTCTAAATTAACAAATGTGTCAATATTCGGCCAAAATCCATTATTCATTTCTGGCGTTATCCTCAATGTTTGGAAGGACAAACAGTTGAGTGTTTACTCTGCTGTCCTAAACACGTGTGCATAATCAACAATCATGTGCTTGAAAGCGTAACCAAAATAAAAAAAAGATCTGATCTCAGTTTTATTGCTTTAACTAAATATTCATTTTCAAATACAGGTAAGAATTCCATGCATAAAGGAACCTTCCTATGCCCATATGACAGAATTCTGGCAATCAGTTGAAATGTAAGTATTTATTTATTGCTGCAGTATTAAAAGGTGGCAACAACTAAGGATACTAAACATAAATAAAAACTAAAGGACAGCAGATTGACAGAGATTAGATTATCTATCTAGAAATGTCTTTTCTTATTTTTAATAAATAATACCAAATATATGGATAAACAAGTAGCTAAGGCTAAACTTATTTATTCCAGATTATTCTTTTTAAGTTTCTGTTTTAAATGTGAGGAGAAATCAAGAAATCAAGTTATTGAATTGAATAAATAAGTACAATAGGTAGTATAATTAGACTTGTAAAACTGTTGTTAGTGTATTGAAGCATTAACTAAATACTAAGTCAATTAAATACTAAGTTCGAGTACACATTAAATTACCTTTTAATTAGAAGACAGAAAATATTTCACAGGCCTACTTTAAATAACTGAATGTATGTACCATGCTTAATACATATATGCAGTTGTTATACTACAAAAATATGCCCTCTTCGCTGCAGTTCCTAAATAACACATATGGCCTCCATTCATTGTTCAGTTATCATAAATCAACATAGTAAATAAATGTGAAAATAACCATCAGCGTATATCAGATTTCAGGCACCATCAAAAAGAGAATTAATCTTTCAATAACAAAGAGTTACTATAATATTAGAGAAAAATCAGCTATATCTATAAGTGATAATACCTGCATACATATAACTATAAATATACACATTCAGAGATATATAACCTATATGATATAGGTAAGATGAAGAAGCCAGTCATAGACTGTGTATATTATGTTAATTTTAAAAAGAAACTCATTTTCCTTTCTTGATGGTATGTTTATTTCCACTAAAATAGAACATATAAAACAAGTAATTTCAATCTTTGCCATAATACTAGCCTTCATTTATATTTTCTTTGTATTTATAAAAGATCTTTCCCTGTATTTTTAGTCTCTATTGTACAGATAATTCAGAAAAAATTAAATTCTCAATTAAAGAATTAGCTATTTATTAATTAACCAGAGTACTCATCATAAAAATACATCAAAAAGGTGTTAAGTTATTTAGGGGATTTCCTTTAGATTACTGGTTTGTTTCTATTCAAATTGCAATTAACTTTCAAGTATACATATGCAGAGTTATCAAATTTGTAGCTCACCTGTGCTAAGTTTCAAACCACAGAATCATTACTATTACTATCAGTATGTTTTCAATGCAATTTTCTGCTATTGTCATGTTTATCAATAAGGAATATCATATCAATAATTATCAATTATCATTATAATTATCAATAATGTAAGTGAGCAAAGGTTTGAAATGCTTCTCATGTAGTTAATGAAAAAATTTCATTCTAAAAGCATTTTTATTTCAAGTATAAATCTTGTCAAATTTTATTTCTCTTATTCTATTTAAGAATCATTTATTTATACAATATTATCAACAGCTTTTCTGCTGAATCCATTACAGCTTTTTCTATTAAGATACTCCACACTTTTTATGTGTACTAATGTTCAAGTGTTTCACCAATAGAACAGAAAAAAAAAACAATATATCCAATAGTTTTAAAAATGTATAGTCCTGATCTGGTTTAAAACTTTGAAAACTCACAAACTTTGGGTCTTTTACAGTTTTGCCAGGGTATGGAAATACATTTACCAAGTATTTTCGTAATAGATCTATATTGCATATGTGTGGAAATATGATTTATCATGTAACGGAATTAAAATTTGTATATGTTCTGAGTTATCCACTACATAGACAGGAGTGACGATAAGCTAAACCACAGTCTGAGGTCCATCTACATTGAGGACTGAAACACTGGTCAACAAATATTTACAAAAGTCATATTACTGAAGTAAAATTAATCATTTCCTATCAATTTTTTTGTGCTCAGCACGAATATGACAATCAAATTCGAATTTTGGCTCTGGGTTTTTTTGTGATCTGCAATAAATGGATGTTTACAAGATGAAATGCATGCCAACAGTAATAAGCCTACAGTTAATACCTGTAAAAAATAAAGTCTTAGACTACTTCTTAGATTTCTTCGCTTGTCTCCTGTACAGCTGTTCAGGAGCATCTCTGGGGAATGTCCAGCAGTAGTTAGCCAGCATTGTAGTGGACCATTTTCCTTGGTATCTTTGTTCCACTGATGCGATATCTTGATGAAAATGTTCGCCATGTTCATCACTAACCATACCAAACTTTTCAGGGAAGAAATCCAGATGGGAATGAAAGAAGTGGATCTTTAGAGACATATTGCAGCCACGTTTCTGAATACTGCACCAGCATGTCTTCTACTAGTTTCTTGCAGTTTTCTGCCCTAACATTCCCAAGAAAGTTTGTAGACACTAGGCAAAAAGCATTCCATGCTTGTTTCTCAACACCCTTCAGCAAGTTGTTGAACCGGTCATCTTTGAAGAGCTCTCGAATCTGAGGACCACAAAAACTCCCTCTTTAATACTTGCTTCGCCGAGTCAAGGAAATTTTCCATGCAGGTACTGGAAAACTGGTGAGGTCCGGTCCATGGCTTTCATGAAATTTTTCATCAAACCTAGTTTGATGTGAGGGGGTGGTAGCAAGATTTTGTGAGCCTCAACCAGAGGTGGGTGCTGGATATTCTTCTCTCCAACTGCTACATTTGGTCTGTGAGTCCATTCCTTCTGCAAGTAGTACAATTCACTTGCTCAGCTATCCCACTTACATAAGAAACACATGTATTTTGTATATCCCTGATGCAGTCCCATTAAAAGGGCAAATAGCTTCAAATCACCACAGATGTGCCAGCTGTACTTGTTATACTCAATGGAATTCAGTAGTTGCTTTAAGTTCTCATATGTCTCTTTCATGTGGACAGCATGCGCTACTGGAATAGATGGAAGATGGTTTCCCTTGTGCAAAAGCACAGCCTTAAGACTCAGTTTCGAAGAGTCTAGAAATAGTCTCCATTCTTGTGGGTCATGAGAGATTTCTAAGGTATTCATGAGGCCTTCAATATCAGAACAGAATACGAGAGTACTTTCCTTTCTGAAGAAAGGCTCCAACTGCTGGGGGCGCTTTCGATATAAAGTAATTGTGACATCTTCTAGAAGAGTCCATTGTTGGCGTCTTGATCCTAGCAATTCTGCCTTGTTCTTGAGTAAGTCCAAATCACGAACCAGGTCATTTAATTCTTCCTGTGTTAGTCTATATGGAGTTGATGATGCCCCACAGTGAAAATCTGGATCACTGCATGATGATGGAACTGGAGAAGAACAGGTTGGTTCACCCTTGTCCTCATCAGATGAATCAAGAGACTATTCTGCTGGAGGTTCTAAAATAGGAAGTCCCTCAACATGTGGAACTGGTCTCAATGCAGACACAATGTTGGGGTAAACTATTCTCAACTTCTTTTGCTTCGTTATTCCACCTGGAAGAGGAGAAACCAAGCAGAAGTAACAGTCTTTTATGTGGCTGCTTGGCTCTCTCCACACTATGGGGACTACAAACGGCATCAATGGTCTTTTGCCATTTCACCACTGTGAAAGCTGTGTTGTACATGTAGCACAGCATATATGCGGGGCCCAAAGCTTGTCCCGGTTGGTCACCAACCTCGCATCCAAAGTAAAGACGATAAGTCTTCTTCACTTGAGAAGTGATACTTTTCTTCTGGTTGCCAAATGTCACTTCCCCACAAATAAAGCAGAAATTGGCCATGCTATTAACACACTTTCGAGGCATTACTGTTCTGCATTGTGCCTAAATGAATAAAATAAGAACAATTCTATGGAACAGTAGCTTAAACCGTCCTGCACAAAGTCTGAAATATTTTCAATGCTCAACCTTTCCGACAGGGCTTTCTATAGTGCACTGCTGATATCAGCTTACTTCAGCAGCCGCGTGGCAGTAGTAGTGCACTGCATCAGAAAATGATGCAATCAACTCTGGAGGATATGTGCATGATGGTATTATGCAATGTGAGCAATATTACACCATTCTAGGCTATTTAGGATGTGTTGCAGTCCTACTGGATAAATTTACACAGTGAAACATATAAAATGAATTATATGAAATATCTTCAAAACGAGAGCTAATAAGAAATTTTCAGGACTATATTCATGTTCAACACACCAAGATACTACAGATTAGGGCCTTTTTAAGTCAGTAACAATCTCAATGTTGACCAGTGTAAGCAATATATTTTTTGTCAGAAAAATTCTGTTGGCAGGTCTCTGTGACCATTTTCAGTACTTTATTTTTAAAAATTTTCATCTACTAAAATAATTCCCTAATAATGAATAAGGCTTCAGTTACTAAGTACAAGATTAGAATTAACTTTATTACTGGAGTAACAAGGTGGTATTTATCAAATATTCTACGTATAAACTAGCAGAAGCTTATATACTGAAATGCAACCGTAAATACACATGAAAACAAACTTTATCAGTGAAATAATAAGTGCTTTCCGAGTTCTAAAAGCTCTACTCCTGCTTTTTTGTATCAGTTAATCACTTATGTCTACAGGATCAATATCACATGATATTAAGTTAAGCAATAATGCTTAATATTTAAGGTGGAAAGAATAATCAACAGACCAAACATGCTTAATAAATGTACAACAGATAAAAAAATAATGTAACAAGTTAAATTGCATTAGTGAGAAAACAAAGTACTATATACCCTATGATCCTCATAACAGAGAAATATAAAAGAAAGTAAAACAAAGAACATTGTCATAAATGTGGCATATGTTCCTTTAAAATACTAATGATAACTTTACTTCTACTATAATCTAGTATTTTGGGCAAGCTATATTCAAACTGCAGCTTTTAGAATGGAGCAAAAATCCTCCATTTCTCCACTGTTGTCTGAGAAAGTCAAAATAGCTTTCTAAAGTATCTAATTTTATTTGGGGGAGGATTTTCAACCAGGAAAAAATGTCTTTACAGAAGAAATATATTATTCATATGTACTGCATAAAGTACCACATACATGTGCATGTTGTAAATTATTGCCTTCTCAGCACTGTCCTCTACACACTGCAGTATCCTTTATGGGGACTCAATTCACAATCTCCTTTGGATTAGAATTAGAGATATTTTTAAAGATCATATAGTCATTCTATATGCTTTTATAGATTTCTTAACAATAGCTTCCTCAATGGACAAACAGGTTAGATTTATAACAAGATTAATTCTTTAATATCCAAAGCTGCTATAATAATGTCATGACTACTTTCCATTTATCTTTCTATGAATACTTCCACTTAGCATTTGTCCCACTTTCTCAAGTGTCCAAGCGTAAATCGAGAGGAAGAAAATGGGAACAACATGAACAGTTGGTCAATGATTTCTAAGTACAATTAAGATACTTTTGTATTATGATCGAATTTCAATTACTAATTAACTAGCTATACATTTTGTAGTTATAGTGTGTTATCTGTTTCTCCTTTCATATTTAAGATATTTTCTTTTCAAAATTACTCCAACAAGGGGGTAAGAAAACAGACACAGGTGACCCTGTAAAGATTACCATTTGCTATTTGCTCATGTTTAATAAGCAAGACATTGCATGAATAAACATTATTTTGTTATTATTTTTGTTATGAATAATCTTAGTTAGGGGGTTTAAAACTGGTGGTCCTTCGATATGCAATGACCTCAAGGTATATTCTGTGCATCACATATAGTAATTTTTAGGCACACATAATTCACTATTTAAAAATCAGATGTCTCATGAAACACTACTTTCAGCTTCACTTCCATCCCAAATGAAAATACCTGGCAGTATGTGGCTAACTGCCAATAGAAACATTTGGCTAAAAGGGAATAGAGGCGTTCCCCTTTCAATTGGACAAAAGTTCTTCAATTTGTCACAGTGAGCACAATTTATTTTCCCTAACACCAAAGCCAATATGAGGAACCATTTACTATCAATGCTTTTTATTTTTATAATACAGAGAATTTCTCTGTACCCGTGACTATTAAAAATGCAAAACCCATGAACATGCCCAAAGGGCTATGTGTTTCAAGAACACAAGAAAATAAAGAGTATTATAACATAATTAATACGCAAATAAAATGGACTGCCAAAGACAACAACTTAAAATGTCATGATAAAACAAAACAAATACCTTACTTGTGTTATACTCTTGGAACCTACCAAAGATTTAATTGTGGGATTCATAGAGTAATTCAAAAACAATGATAAATAAATGGGCTTTTGTAAGATTTAAAGGTATAGTGAAAATAAATATATGTATAGTAAAGACTTTATATCACTCTAAGTTCATTTAATTAACAACCTTATAGGCTATCTGAAAAATGTTGACGTTATTTTTTTATTAGATACTAGGAATACAATGCTTTACAGAGAAAAGAAACTTGTGTGATAAATAGCACATTTCAAATTTGTAACTTCTCTGAATTTTTTTATGTCTAAGGAAAATTTCATTAATTTTTTTTATTCTTAAAAGTATCTAGATAAAATAATTTTACTTGTATATACAGTGCTTATGTTTCAAAGCTACTTCTGGTTTTAATGCAAAGTAATAAAGATAAAGCTATTTTAATATTGTTTATTTTTAAAATGTTCATATCAAGATTTTTTAAATCATGCCATTGTGTTGTTTTATGTTTTTGATATTAACATGGGGAACCATTCAAAAATAAGTCCCATTTGGTAATGGAGACCATTTGGTATTTCTGAAACATTTTAATTTAATGTTGGTTAGGTAATAAATGCTTATGCCACTTATGAATTGATATAATTTTTTTTACAATATTTTTAATTTCCACTAAGGTAATGGATATTTTTAATTTTTCCCCCACAGATAAAGTAAGTTTTCAGTTTTCTTTACCATTCTCATTGCTATAGTTCATCAGCATGCCACAAAAGACAGTCAAGAGCTTCTCATTGGCGGGATCTGTTATACAGCACAGTGACCTTAAATGGTCAATTACAATCTGTGCACCACCTGCTTGGTCAACTGCACTTCTGCCCTCATCTGTAAAACAAAGAGTTAAATTAAAAATAAAAGAAAAAAGAAATGTACCTTACAAGTTCAAATATAAAACATTAACAGTGTTATTCTGTAAGTTGAAAATAAACCTACACAGGAGATTCGATGTCTTTTTGGGAAAACAAATCAAATATGGAAATGGGAGTGGGATGGGAAGAAGAGACAAGAATTTTTTAAAGAGAAAAAGATTATTCTCATTGGCATCATATAGAAGCGTAAGGTCTCTGTGACCTAAGACTTTATGACTTAGGAAATTGTTTGGTCCCTCTTTCACAAACAACAGTTCTGTGTAAGAGACAAAAGAGGTACAGATGCTCTATTGGAAATATTTTTCTCAGCTTATAAACCACTGTATTTATATTGTTTTAATCAGTGGTTTTAAAGTCAGTTATTATCAAGAACTCTGGAGCTCAGTGTAATTCTAGGTCACAATTAATGCATTTTAAAATATATTTTTTAATTCAGGTAATAATGGTTTACAACCCTATATGATATGATTCAGGGAAATAGATTCACACCTCAGAAAAAATGTTACCACACCACACCCAACATCAAAACACCTATGGTTATTTATCACAGACCACCAGCCCACTGTCTGCTTTGTCCCCATTCCCAATTTTCCTCCCCTTCCAGTAACTTCAATTCTGCAAACATATTTCTATGTTGTGTTTTTGTTTTGTTTTGTTTTTTGGTTTAGTTCTGGAGGTTCCTTTGTTTCTCTATAGGCCATATATGAATGATATCAACCTGTATTTGTCTTTCTCCTTGTGAATTATTTCACTTTGCATAATACCCTCCAGTTGAATTATGCTTTCACAAATGACAACAGTTATTTTATATAACTGAGTAGTATTAAATCATTTATAAATAGCACATCTTCTTAATCTAATCCTCTTGTTGGGCATTTAGGCTGATTCCATAACTTGTCTGCTGTAAACAGTGTCACAATGAAATAAAAGTGCATGTATCCTTTGGAATTGGTGTTTTGTACCCTTTGACACATACCTAGGAGGGTAATTGGTGGATCATATGTAAATCCATCTAATATATTAAGGAACCTCCAATACAGTTCTCCATATGGACTGGACCAGTACACATCCCCACTAGCAGTGTATGAGGGTTCCTTTTTCACTATACCCTCGCCAATGACATTTTTTTATAATCCAAAAATGTGTTGGTTCCCATTTTCAATTCTTGGTAATTTGTATTTCATTTTTCCTTATTCTCTCCATTCTAGAGCACACGAATGTACTTCAAGATTACACAGTCAGTGCATACAAGGAATCCAAATGGGGAAAGAAGAAATTAAACTATCACTATTTGCAGACGACATGATAATATACATAGACAATCCTAAAAACTCCATAGAAAAATTAATCAAAATTATAGACCAGTTTAGTAATGTGGCAGGATACAAAATCAACACACAAAAATAGCAGCCTTCTATATACAAACATCCAATCTGAAGAAGAAATTAAGAAACCTTCCCCTTTACAATTGAAACCAAAAAAAAAAAAAAAAATCAAATACCTATGAATAAATCTAACAAAATAGGTGAAGGATTTATACAAGGAAAACTGTAAGACACTGTTAAAAGAAATAGAAGAGGACACAAAGAAATGGAAAGATATCCCCTGCTCATGGATTGGAATAATCAACATTATCAAAATGGCCATCCTACCAAAAGCAATTTACAGATTCAACACTCTCCTGATAAAAATTTCAATGAGATTCTTCAAAGAAATAAAAAAAAAATTATGAAATTCATAAATAACCACAAAAACCCCTAAATAGCTAAAGCTCTCCTCACCAAAAATAAAGAAAACAGAGGTATTACATGCCCTGATTTCAAACTATACTACAAAGCCATAGTAATTAAAACAGCATGGTACTGGAACAAAAACAGATGCACAGACCATGAAATCGAATAGAAAACCCAGAAATAAATCCACATATCTATGGACAACTAATCTTTGACAAAGGGGCAAAAAATATGCAATGAAACAAGGTCAGTTTGTTCAACAAATGGTGCTGGCAAAACTGGACTGCTACTTTCAAAAAAATAAAGCTAGAATACTACCTTAAACCATGCACAGAAACTAACTCAAAATGGATAAAGGACCTGAATGTAAGACCTGAAACTATAAAATATATGGAAGAAAAACATAGACAAAACACTACACGACATACACCTCAGTAAAATCTTTAAAGACACATCCCGCAGAGCAAAGATAGTGAAGGAAAAGATAGACAGCTGGGATTACATCAAACTAAAATGCTTCTGTATGGCAAGAGACTTTAAACAAAAGAAACAGACACCCGACTGATTGGGAGAAAAAATTTGCACACAATACAACTGATAAAGGACTGATCACAAAAATACAAAGAGCTCACACGATGCAACAAAAAGTCAACAATCCAGTCAAAAATGGGCAGAAGAGCTAAAATTACACTTCTCCAAAGAGGAAATGCAGGCCAACAGGTATATGAAAAAAAGTTTAACAGCACCTATAATCAGGTAAATGCAAATTAAAACCACAATGAGATACCACCTCACACCAGTGAGAATGGCACACATTAAAACAACAGGCAACAACAAATGTTGGTGAGGATGTGGAGAAAAAGGAACTCTGCTACACTGCTGGTGGGAATGCAAACTGGATGAAACACTATGGAAAACTATGTGGCGGTTCCTCAAACTGAAAAATTGAGCTTCCATACAACACAATAATGCCACTTCTGGAAATCTACCCAAAGGACACAAAAACATTAATCCAAAAGGTGCATGCACCCCTATGTTTATTGCAGCACTGTTCACAATAGCTAAGATATGGAACCAGCCCAAATACCCAAAAGTAGATGACTAGATCGAGAAGATGTGGTACATATACAAAATGGAATACTATTCAGCAATCAAAAGATAAACACATGCAATTCATAGCAACATGGATGGAGTTAAAAGGGATCATGCTAAGCGAAATAAGCCAGAAAGAAAGAGAAAAATATCAAATGATTTCACTTATAGCAGGAATATAGGGGGACCAAATGAGAGAGAAACATTTAGTGAGGAAGGGGGAGGAAAAGGGCTCAAAACAGGGGAGAAAAGAGCACAAAGGACTATGGTGACAGTTCACAGGTGAATCTGTGGTGGGTAACCTACGGGTAATACACAATAATGTAAAAGATATAAAAAACAATAATAATAAAAAATTTTTAAAAGGAGAAAAAAGATCACAGCCAGTGGTCAAGTGTTAGTCAAGCATACTTCTGTTTGGTATATATCCATATTACATAGAACAAATGTCCTTTAACTGTTAGAATATTATGAATAGCTTTAAAAGACTTTCTAGTCATTAACATAGATATGGAAAAAAGTTAGAAATATGAGCCAAAATTGAATTTATATTTAATAGTAGTCATGTAAAAATGTTAAATGAAGCAGACAAAAATTAATTTTAGTATTGTTTTATTCAAACAAATATATCAAAAGTATGGTCATTCAAATATGTAGTCAATATTCAAATGAATGAAATATTTTACATTGAAATATGAATGTATTTTACACTTACAATTACATGTCATATCAGATTAACAGTAGCTAATCTGGCAGTGGCTGCCAAATCTGTCACTGGCTGCCATAGCGGACAGTGCAAATTTAGAAGCCTAACGAGGGTATTAATAAAATAAAAAACTAACAAAAAATTATACCTACCAAGTTGGTAAAAGAAGGATTTTATTTTCTTAACAAAAGAATGGAAACTAAGGTCCTATCTTTGTAATTGCTGCTGACTCGAATTAAGCAATGAAATTATATCCAATTTGTTACAGTATACTTACAAAAAATATGTGAGATTCAGTTTCATGAATACTAACTTCATAATTTGAAAATGTTAAGGAAATCAATATTAAAATGAGACAAAATATTTTTTCTACTTAGTTTTACAGTATCATTTCATAAATCAGGGACAGGACTCTATTCTAATTTGTATATATAATTACAGTGAACACTTACATTGTCAGACTAACTGGTCAGATAATTTATCCAGGAACACTGTCATAGCCTATACAGAAATCTAATTTCCAACAGTTTGTTTTCCAATAACACAAGCAAAAATTATCAAAATTCTTGGTCAATTTAAATCTGGGTATTACAAAAAAATTTAACTTTAGAATTATAAATCTAAATGTTCATGCCTTCAATAATATGGATAGAAATTACACCCCATCTCTAAATTACAAAACTAAATTAGTTCTGATTCTAATTATGGAGTAAATGTGGGCTTTAAAAATATGTATCATTCCATGCTTAGGACTCAGAAATCTAAGATAATAAATTGAGCCATAACTTCATATATTAAGGAACTAATACTGAGAAAGTACATGAAGCCCATCTGCAGTGAATTTTAAAAACTAAGCTGCTTTCTTATCAACACTTACCTATTTGATATTCAAAATTTCAACAAGCTTCAATACAAATTTACAATTTATTTTATAATCTTGCTTAATGAATTGTATGCAATAAATAAGAATATAGCCACAATAAAAAGTTAATCTCCATTTTGTGGGCTTTTCTTTTTCCATGATCTTAATTTTTTTTTTTTTAACATAAAAGAACTGGGGTTAGGCCAGAAGTGTGTCCAGGGAGATAGGGAGGTGTTGGTGGGGGTGAGAGGATTTACCAGAGACAGAGTGGGGAGCAGAACAGGCAGATTCACTGAAATACACTGCTGAAGGGAGCAGAGGGTGAGGCAGGAGAGGTCTGCCGCACCATGCAGGATTCTCCTTAACTTGTTAATTTAAAGAAATAACACACTTCCATTACTCTTCAGTGGCCAAAAATCAGGTAGCAATATAACTTACATGTCATGGTAATTAGTCTCATAAATGAGAAAAATGTTTACCACTGTCAGGTTTAAGGTAAACACTAAGTTTGAGAACAGTACCTAAAAATAAACACTGAATATAACTATAGTGATGTGTTATAGTACATACTAATTTCTAATTTACTTGTATGCTTCCTGAAATAGGCTAGCCTTTGTGGGCAACAAGTGCAAGGCCAAGTACATAGCAGGCACGTAGTATTTCTTGAATAAATGCATTCTTTGGAGATTGTGTAATTATTCAGAGAGAGAGAGAGAGAATATCAACGAGTTAAAATCATTTAGTTGCTTTTATATTTTAACCAAAATATGGTTTAGCTTGCTTGCATTATGGACTTTATTTAAAATGGAGTACTGGGCCTCCCCGGTGGCACAGCGGTTAAGCGCTGCGCTGTGGAGCTGTCGGCAGCAGCGACGTGAGTTCGACGCCCGGCCGGGGAGAATCCCACATGGTGGTGCAGACCTCTCCTGCCTCGCCCGCTGCTCCCCTCAGCAGTGTACTTCTGATCTGCCTGTTCTGCTCCCCACTCTGTCTCATGTGAACCCTCTCGCCACCCCACGCCTCCGGCCTGCACCCCAGCTTGTATGTATAAATAAAAATAAATAAATCTTAAATTTTTTTTTAAATGGAGTACCGTTCATTCAGTCTTCTGTATCTTCCTTCTAATGGTTTACATGTTTGCAAAATTTACTTACTGTATTATATGTTTCCTTGTTGTATAATATTCATTGTATGAACATGTTGCAATTACTTGTCTGTTATTTTCATGATTATTACTTTGTTCCTAGTTTGGCTATTATTCATAAAATGTAGACATTACTGTTGTTTCATAAAAAAATGACCTATCATCTAGTTTCCGGGTTAGCTAACAAAAAGGATTTCAAAGTCTGTGCATACTTCCTCCAGCAGTGAGAGCTCCTGTTGCTTTACCCATTCACTACCACTAGGATATTATTGGATTATTACAGTTTAGGCAATCTAATGAATGATGCTGAACTATATGAAAAAATGCAGGTCTTGTTCAGAATCCAATTTTCTGTACATATAATAAGGCAGTTAATTTAGTAACAAATGTATACAGTTTATATGTGAAAAGTTCAAAGTAAGGAGGTATGTAGAGATATAGATGAGCAGATAGTTAGTTTTCATGTGTCAAAACTTGTGGAGAGTCCCATGAGATCAAATTGAGAGTGAGAGTTTCTAAAACTTCTAAAGAAAGTGCTTTAAATAACAATGATTTTAATTTTATTACTTTCCTTTAATTGATTGCAACATTGGTTTACAACACTGTATGATTCAGAGATACAGGTTTACACCTTTTCAGATGTATGTTATCAAACCAAAAACACCACTAAGGTACCACAGCCTCAATTATAGTTCACTGGGCATCCTCCCCCCTTTGTTCTTCACCCGAACTATTCCCTTCTGGTAGCCTCAATTCTACAATCAGATTTCTAGATTTGGTTTAGTTTTGTCTGGTCCTTTGATTTGTTTTTCTATACCCTACATATGAGCGAAGTCATCCTGAGTTTGTCTTTCAGTTTCTGACTTATTTTGCTTAGTATAGTCAACTCCAGTTCCATCTAGGTTGGTTCAAATGGCAAGGGATCAAATTTTCTTTACAACTGAGTAGCATTCCATTGTGTACACAGATAGTATTAATACATTCACCTGTCACTGCATACTTTTGTTGTTTACGTCACTTGGCTATTGTTAAAAGTGTTGTAATGAACTGGAGTGCAAATAGCTCTCAAAATTAGTGTTTTGGGACTCTTTGGGTAGGTAACTAGGAGTGGAATTGCTGAATTGTGTGTGTGTGTGTGTGTGTGTGTGTGTGTGTGTGGAGAGAGAGAGAAGAGAGAGAGAAAGAGTGAGAGAGAGAGATATCTTTACTATTTTGAGAAAAATTCTTTCTGTTTTTGATAGGGATTGGACCAGTCTACATTCCCACCAACAGTATATGAGACTTCCCTCCATATCCTAGCCAACATTTTTTGTTTCTGTTTGTTTTTTGTATGTGCCATTCTCAATGATATGAAATATTTCAATCTGGGTTTTATTTTTTTATTTTTTAATTGTATTATTATTATTATTATAAATTAAAATCAATACAAACACAGGAAATCTAACTATAGAAAATCAATGATTTGCATTTTCCTAACAGTAAATCATGAGCATATTTTTCATATGCCTGTTGACCATCTAAATGTCTTCTTTGGAGGCTGTCTACTTAGTTCTCCCACCCACTTTTTTATTGGCTTCTTTTGTTGTTGTTGAATAGATGAGTTCTTTGTAGATCTCTTGAGAATTAGTCCCTTGTTGGGGCCTCACTGATGGCAAAAGTGGCTAAGTCACAGCATCATGAAGCTATCCACAGTCACTGCAGCATGAGTTCAATTACTGGCCAGGAATCTGACCCACATGGCGTAGCAGACCACTCCCATCTTGCCCATTGTTTCCCACAGCAATGTATTTCAGTATATCCACCTGTTCTGCTCCCCACTCTGTCTCTGGTGAATCCTCTCACCCACCCCACCCCCACACACACTTCTGGCCTACATGCCATTTCTTGTATGCATATATAAATCTTAAAAAAAACACACACACAATTAGTCCCTTGTTGGATGTACAATGAGCAGTGTGTAAATATTTTCTCCCATTCAGAAGGGTACCTTTCCATTTTAATGTATTTTAATGTGCTGCTTTCACTGTGAAGAATCTTTTTAGTTTGATTTATTCTTGTTTGTTTTTTGTTACCTTTGCTTTTCTTACCACTGGGGTTGAGTACCCAAAGGCATTTCTGAGGGCAATTTGTCAGAGTCTATATTTTCTTCTATGTATTTTATGGTGTCGGGTCTTATACCAAAACTGTACCCAATTTTGAGTTAACTGTTGTGCATGGTGTGAAATAGTGATGCAGGTTCATATTTTTACATGTGGCTGAGTTTTCCTAACATCACTTAAAGAGACTTTCTTTTCTCCAGAGTATACTGAGCACATTTGTCAGACTGTCCATGTAAGTTTATGTTTATATATGGGATAACAATTCTGTTATTATATTTAGAATCA
Source organism: Scalopus aquaticus (assembly GCA_004024925.1). Taxonomy (NCBI): domain Eukaryota; kingdom Metazoa; phylum Chordata; class Mammalia; order Eulipotyphla; family Talpidae; genus Scalopus; species Scalopus aquaticus. Next base: position 42,555 of record PVIJ01006764.1, read on the forward strand.
CAGGAAAGAATAAACAAATTACATCATCTTTTATTTAACTTTGTAAACTTATAGTCGTTGTAAGTCTGGACAAGTCCTAAAACTGTGGGGCACATCCTGTCACATTACCCATGACAACCAATTCAAATAGTCACATATTTCTAAATCTCTAATCCCCAACTTCTGCATTCCACGAAAAACCATAATTCCTACTGCAGAGAAAACAGAAGGTACCAGATACAATCTTCCTCACTTTTTCTCCCTCTCCACTAATGAACATTATTTTAATATAAACCTTTTTCCAGTCAATTAATTCATGTCACATAGTAATTTTAGTAACAGCTAATTAAGGGTTAAGAAAGTGAGGTTTTCAATAGAAGAAAAAAGTGAAGAAGAGTGGGAGACTCATAGCTAAGGTCTCTGGGAAGCTGAATGGAAAGAACCTTTAATGATGAAATCCAAAAACTAATCCAGGTTTTCAGGGTGGAAACTATAGTTTTTGTGTTTCCTAAAATATGAAATATTAACTTAAGAATTTCTGTAATTAAAAGCTTTTAATGTTAGAAAAACAGTATCACTTATGTAATGATATTATTACATATAAACTAACTACAAAAAAGTCTCTAAACTTGGGAGTTTGACACATTTGAAAGTAAGAAAGCCACTTAACCTCTGTTGCTGCTAGTTTCTTGATCTAGAAAAAAGGTAAAGCAGGGGTGAAAGACTGCTGAATTATTTTTATCTTTGATGTGCTCTCACTCATTTCTATTTCCACTATGCCAGTGTTGTACACACTGAACTACTGAAACTATGCTTTGTTTTCTTTCAATGGAAAAAAGAAACTTCAATTCTTGATCCTTTAACTTTCCATCATTAATTATTAGACTCAGGTACTTATTTTAAACTGCCCAGGTAACTACTACTTGAAATTATAAAGACTTGAAATTACAAGGTAAATGAAGAAATCTTACAAATTAAGCAAGACAGCTTAATTCTGAGCTTTTCCTTCTGAGTTCTGAAAAATTACACTTCCTATTATGGTGTGGTATTTCCTGATGAACATAAAGGTGATTCAAAGTAGATGCTTAAAATGCAAAATATCGGGGCCTCCCTGGTGGCGCAACAGGTTAAGTGCAGTACAATGAAGCTTTCCAGAGCCACTGCAGCACGAGTTAGACACCCGGTCAGGGAGATTCCCACATGGCATAGCAGACCTCTCTTGCCTCCCTGCTGCTCCCCTCAGCAGTGTATTTCAGTCAATCCGCCTGTTCTGCTCCCCACTCTGTCTATGGTGAATCCTCTCACCACCCCATACCTCTGACTTATACCCCAGCTTATATGCATAAATGAATAAATCTTTAAAAGAAATAAAGTGCAAAAAACTTATAGTATTACTAAAGATGTCAAAATAAAGTTTATTTTAATCAAGTTCCTCATGGTTTTACTTTCACTCTACTGCATTGCCATTTTTTAACCTCTAGAAAAAAATACTATGTTAAGATTCACATGTTTAATATGTATTCCAAAACAATAAGCAACAACAAAAGAATTCATTTTAAAAGTAATGACACAAACATTACCAAATCTTTTCAGTCAATACCAAATTATAACTGGGATTAGAATATTAGATATTGCTTTTTAGTCCAAGTTACACTGTTTTATAACATTACATAGATTCACATACTCAGAGTTAGACATTAAAATTCTTGAGCACTCATCACCAATAAAGAACAGTTTCCATCCATGGCAATGCAATCAGCACCTTTATCTAATTAGGCAACTATCCCTTCTTCCTAACATGGAAAACAATATTTTGTTCTTATACTCTAAAAGATTACTTTTGCTGGGCCTACCTGGTGGCGCAGCGTTTAAGCGCTGAGCTGTGGAGCTGGCGGCAGTGGCGACTTGAGTTTGACGCCCAGCCCAGGAGAATCCCACATGGTGCGGCAGACCTCTCCTGCCTCGCCCACTGCTCCCCTCAGCAGTGTATTTCTGATCTGCTTGTTCTGCTGTCTCTGGTGAAGCCTCTCGTCACCCCACGCCTCTGGCCTGTACCCCAGCTCGTATGTAAAAATAAATAAATCTTTAAAAAAAAAGATTACTTTTGTTTTACACTGTTCATTTCTTTTCTGAACCACATATGAGTAAAGTCATATGGTAATTTTCTTTCCCCATCTCACAGACTATTCATAGCATAAGACTATCTAGGTCCATCTATCATGTTGCAAAAAGCAGGATTTCACCAACTTAATTGGTGAATAGTAACTCTACTGTGTAGACATAACATGCTTTTTTTTACTTACTTATCCATTTATAGACACTTAGTTTATTTCCAACTCTTGACTCTTGTGAAGAGTGTTGTGACATACATTGGGATGCTTATATCTTTTCCAATTAACATTTTTATATTCTTTGACTACCCAGCTGAGGGATAACTGAATCATACGGTACACATCTTAATAGATAAAATCTATTGAGACCTCTCCACACTGTTTTCCATACTGATGGCACCAATTTACATTCCAATCAAACTGTATTAGGGTTCACTTTTCTCCACATCCTCACTGACACTTGTTTCTTCTCTTCTGCTTCATTGCCATCCTTCCAAGTGTAAGGTGACAGATAAGTTACTGTTGATTTGAGTGCATTTCCCTAATAGTATGTGATGCTACATATCTTCTAATGCGCTTGACCATCTTAGTATATGTTCTTTAAGAAATATCTATTCACTTCCTTCAAAAATGCTGTAATTGGATTGTTATTGATTTTAATGATTTATTTTAAAAATTTTATATTAACCTTTGTCTAATATATGACTTGGACATATAATTTTCCATTCAGTAAAATGCATTTCTATTTTAACATTGGTTTGTTTTGCTGTATGAAGCTTTTTAATTTTAGGCAGTCCTGTTATTTATCTTCCCACCATTGGAAATGTCACCATGTTGTAGTTGGTCATGTGTTTCTTTTGTGTATTTTACAGGTTTAGAGCTTTCATTCAAGTCTTTGAGTTAATTTTTATGTATGGTGGAAGGCATAAAACTTTATTTTGCTTGTTTCTCTACAGTTTTCCCAGTACCATTATTGAAGAAATTTTCCTTTTTCCTTTTTATGTTCTTAGTTACTTTGCCCTACACTAGTTGTTTATATATGAGTGAGTTTACTAGTGGACTTGCAGTTCAGTATCATTGATATGTGTGTATGTTTTTATTTTGTAACTATTCCTTTTGATTGCTTTTGCTTTATAGTAAAAATTGAAGTTAGGGAGTATGCTTTCTCCATTTTGTTCTTTTCCCAAGATTGCTTTGACTATTTGAAATCTTCTTGTTCCAAATAATTTTATGATTTTCTTGTTTTATTTCTGTGAACAAAGAGGTTGGAGATTTGATAGGAATTATATTGAGTCTATATATTCCTTTAGGTAAAATTGTGGAAGCTTGGATTATTCTGTGCCTTAACTATTCTGTGCTTTCACCCAGAGTACAAACAGTGAAAGCTGGAGATAAGGAACCTCTCAGGGCAAAAGTCCTGGTATGAGGATCTACACATGTTGAAAACAGCAACAGATATTACGCTCAGTTTAGCAAAAGCAGTGAGGTTTCCCTTGATTCTCTCCCTGTTTTTCCAGCCTTGGCTGGGGCCAGATGGCTATTCCCCCCACACACTTAGGCATTCCCAATTTACTTGCTTGCTTCTTTAATCGTTTTTTTAATCTTCCGTTTGATTCTAAATTTAAAAAAACTGCCCATGGAGCTAGGCTGCCCTCTGTACTCCTCTCTTAAAGTCCCTCTGGGCTTCTCATTGCTCCAATCCACTAGGACTCTAAGTAATCTTTTTTCATCCTGTGCCACATGTCACAAACAGACATACAAGGACCACTTTATGTTAATTCTACTAATCCATGAGCCTGGGATAGCTTTCCCTTTTTTGTTTTCTTGCTTGGTTGTTGTTATTGTTAACTTCTTCAAAGTCTCTTTCAGTAGTATCTTACAGTTTTCAATACAGGTTAATTAATTCACAAGTATTTTATTCACTTTGATGTATTTGTAAATGGGATTTCTCTTAATGTTCTATTCAGAAAGTTCAATGATTGCATTCTTGATTATTTTAGTAGCATGCAATTAATTTTATTACTCCTAATAGTTTTTGTTGTGTCTTTACAGATTATGATGTATAAAATCATATATATCTGCAAATAGTGACAGTTTTATGTCATTTACAATTTGGCTTCCTTCTATTTCTTATTTTTTGTTTGTTTGTTTAATTACCCTAGGTAAAATTTCTAATTTTATTTGGAACAGCAGTGGTGAAATTAGGCATTTGTGTCTTCTTTCTAGTATTAAGAGGGAAAGTTTTCAGTTTTCCACCATTAAGTATGATACAAGTCATGGGTTTCTCATATATGTGGTTTGAGGTATTTTATTGTATTGACATAATTTTCATTCTATGTTTTATTAATGTTTGGAGATTTAATATGTACATATAACTGATGCTAAATCTTCACAAATGTTCCTTTTTGCGTTTATATCTATCCTTTTTGAGGTGGTATATCCACAATGACTTAAATATAAAGAACAACTACATTCTTGCATTCCCACTTATTTGTAACTTTTTACCATATTTTTAAATTTGACATACAAGAATTTTTTAAGAATTTTTGCATTTATTTTCATCAGAGTTGTTGTGCTATAGTTTACTTCTATGGACTGTGTCTGTTTTTGGAACTAGGATAATGATGACCTCTAAAATGAGTTAGGAAGTTTTTCCTCTCCCCTATTTTGGAGGACTTTGTAAAAGATGATTATAAGTTCTTCATAGAATGTTTGGTAGACTGTGGTGATGGTTCATGGGTGAATTGGTGGTGGGAAACCTACGGGGAATATACAGTAATGTAAAAGACACAAATAAAAATAACAAAAAAAAAAAAAGAAAAAAATCTCCTACCACAAAAATAAAAAAAAAAAAAGAAAGAAAGAAATCACTAGTGAAACTGTCAGGTCCTACAATTCTTTTGGCAAGAAGTTTTTTTCATTTCTAGTGATGATTCTATACAGATTTTCTATTTCTTTCTGATTTAGTTTTGGTAAGTTGTACTCTAAAAATCTATCCATTACTTCTAGGCTGTCCAATTTGTTGGTGTGCAAATGGTCACAGAACGGTCCTTTTATGATTCATTGTATTTCTGTATATCTTATCCTTTGTTTCTGGTTTTATTAGTGTTTTAGTTTTTCCTAAGTGAGTTTTGCTAAAGGTTTGTCAATTTTGTTAATCTTTCTTTCAAAGAGCTAGCTCTTGGTCCCACTGACATTTTGTTATATTTTATTTCTCTTTATTTCAGCTTTAGTTTCTATTATTTCCTTCCTTCTACTACTCTTTAGCTTTGTTACTTATTTTACTTAGACATGAGATTAAATCTTTTATTTGAGAATTTTCTTCCTTTTTGGAGGTAGACATTAATTACTATATGCTTTCTTCTTTGTGTAGCATTTAATTAGTCCCACAGTTTCTGGATTTCCACATCTACATTTTCCTTTCTTCATGTATTTCATCCATTTTTCCATGGATCAAATAGCTTCTCAACATCATGTTAGTCTCTATGTATTTATTATCTTCTCCGATTTTCCTCTTATGATTTATTTCTAGTGCCATACCATTATAATAGAAGAATGTTCGATATTATTTAATCTTCAGAAGTTTATTGAGATTAGTTTTGTGTCCAAACGTATAGTCTATCTTTAAGAATGTCCCAGGCACACTTGAGAAAAACGTATATTCTGCTGGAATAGAGAGGAATGCTCTATATGTTTACTATGTCCAACTGGCCTATATGTGTCTTTAAGGCTGTTGTTTCCTTTGCAGACAATCTACGTATTGATGTAAATGTGGTAATAAGATCCCTGACTTTTACTGTCCTTTTGTTTAATTCTCCCTTTAGTTCTGTTAGTAACTTTCATATTTTTGGTGCACTTGTTTTGGGTGCATATATATTAATAATTGTTGTTTCTTCTTCCGTAGACACCTTTTTTTCATTATATATTGTCCACCTTTGTCTTATTAACATATTTTTGCTGAAAGTCTATTTTATATCATAAGAATATTGCTGTTACTGAATTTTCCTCTATTGTTTCCTTGATAAATCATCCACCATACTCTCATTATGAAGTCTATATTTGTTTCTAGAATAAGAATTTCCTGAATGCAGCATATAGTTAGGCATTTTTTAAAAAATACATTCAGTCATTCTATGCATTTTGATTGGTGGGTTCAGTCCACTCATATTCATGGCCATTATTGATATATGTGGCATTACTACTGTCTTTTTTATCTTTTGTTTTTTGGTTGTTATGTGTCCACTAGTTCTTTTCCCTTGTGTTTCTATGTATCTTTTTATTTTGATGGGTTTCTCTGTTATTTTTCTCAGTTCAGTTTATTTTTTTGTTTGTGGTTTGTGGATCAGCTTTTTATTTTGTGGTGAACATGGAATTTGTATAGAATGTCTTGTAACTAAATCTTTTTTCCTGCTAATGATATCTTACCTTGATTTGACTATAGAGGTTCCATTCTTTCTTTTCCATCCTTTTATTATTTTTGATGTCAAAAATTATTCCTTTCTACTATGTGAATTCAATAACAAGTCATCATGTATATAATTGCTTATCGTGTTCTTTTATGTTTACTAATCTTTATTCTAGGTATTGTTTAATGCCATATTTTGAGAGAGTTACAACTTTTTGACTCTATCATCTATTTGTTCAATTTTTTAGAAATATTTTTTTAACTTAGATAAAAGACCTACAACCACTTTCAGAATTTACTCTAAGGGAGATGAGTGGAGGTTTATTCCTTCAGTTTTTGTTAGTCTGAAAAAGCTTTTAATTTTCCAACATACTTAAGTGATAATTTTACAAGGCAGAGTATTATTCACTGGCAGTTTTTATCTTTGAGTATTTGAATCAAAACAGGCTTTTGTGCAAATAGGTTTCAAAGGAAGCATGGACTTGTTGATTCCTAGATTCTGGAATTAGAGACTCCATAACAGCAAACCTAAACAAAATTCTATTATTTAGATGAAAGATGCAATCCCATTTGTTCACAACTATTTTTGTTTACCTTGCCATAGGAATGAATTGGTCAAATACACATTGATGACAATGTCACAGATTGTACGGCTTTACAGTTTTTTGGTTTTTTTTTTTTAAAGATTTATTTATTTATGCATACAAGCTGGGGTACAGGCCAGAGGCATGGGGCGGCAAGAGGGTTCACCAGAGACAGAGTGGGGAGCAGAACAGACAGATCAATGGAAATACACTGCTGAGGGGAGCAGCGGGCAAGGCAGAAAAGGTCTGCCTCGCCATGTGGAAATCTCCCCAGCCGGGCGTTGAACTCGCCTCGCCACTGCCAACAGCTCCACAGCACAACGCTTAACCACTGCGCAACCAGGGAGGCCCTGCTTTAAAGTATTTTATATTATTTTATGGTTTCAGATCTTACATCTAAGTCTTTAATACATTTTGAGTTATTTTTTTTATATGGTGTTATGGTCTAGTTTAATTCTTTTACATGTGACTGTCTAGTTTTCCCAATACAGTATGTTGAAAAGATTTTTTTTCCTCCAATGTATACTCTTAGGATTTGTGTCACAGATTAAGTATCCATATAAGTGTAGGTTTATTTCTGGTCTTGAAATATTCCATTGGTCTGTGTATCTAATTTTATTCTACTGCCATACTGTTTTTTTGCAGAATAATTTGAAGTCTAAGAGTATGATATATAATTTATCATTCCTTTTTATTGTCAGGATTGCTTTGACTATCCAGGGTCTTGGTTGTTTCCATAAAAATATCAATTTCTTTGAAGAATGCCACTGAAATTTTGATGGATATTGCACTGAATCTGTATACTGCTTTGGGTAATATAGGCATTTTAACAATGTTAATTCTTACAATCCATGAACAAGAGAGTATCTTTCCATTTCCTTGCACCTTCTTCTATTCCTTTGAATATTGTTTAATTCTTTTCATTGTCCAAGTCCTTTACCTCCTTTGTTAAGTTTATTTCTAGGTATTTATTACTTTATTATGTGACATTAAAGGAGATTGTTTTCTTGATTTTTTTTCTCTTTTATTTCATTGTTTGCATAATAGAACCCAACTGATTTTTGTGCACTGATGCTGCTACTTTACTGTACCGATTTTATGTTTCTAATAGCTTTTACTTCAGGTGGTTTGTAGGATTTTATATATATATTGTAACAATATTTGCAAATGCTGATAGTTAACATTCTGCACAGTAAAATAAACTATCAGTAAAATGAAAAGACACCATATTGAAAGGGAAGAAATATTTGTAGAAAATACATCTGTCAAGGGGCTAACTTCCAAGATCTACAAGTGATTGATACTACAACAGCAAATCAAAAGCAACAAAAACATGGCAGAATACCTAAAAAGACACATCTGAAGAAGACATACAAATGGACTACAGGAACATGAGCAAATGTTCATCATTACTTATCATAAGGGAGATGCAAATCAAAACCACAATGAGATACCATTTCATACCTATGAGAATGGTCCATATCACAAACAACAGAATCAACAAGTGTTGCAAAGATACAGCAAGGATATAGAAGAAAATGAACCCCAATACCCTGCTGTGGGAATGTAGACTGTTTAGCTTCTAGGAAAAATAATACAGAGGCTTTTCAAAATACTAAAAAAAGATCTACCAATTGATCAGCATTTCTACTCCTATGCATCTACCCAAAGAATGCAAAACCACTAACTCAAAGAAATATATGCACTACAATCTTCACTGCAAAACTACTTAAAAAGCAAGTAATGCAAGCAACCTAAGTACCCAGGGAAGGTGAGTAGATTAAGACATTATGGTATGTATTAAGAAATCTCCCTTCCCCTCTAGTAACTTCAGTTTTATAATCAGATTTGTAGGATTTGTTTTTGGTTTGATGTCTCACTCTGTATTGTTTTTATAATCTACATACAATGGAAAATCTAATATTTATCTTTATCCTTCTGATTTAAATTTTGCTTAATATGATCACTTTCAGCCCCCTTCAGGTTTTCACAGATGGTGACAGCGCCTATATTTTTTATAGCCTTGTAGTTTTCCACTCTATGTGGATATATGTGAAAAACAGGGGGCCTCCCGGGTAGCGCAGCAGTTAAGCGCTGCGCTGTGGAGCTGTCGGCAGCGGCGACGCGATTTCGACGCCTGGCCAGGGAGACTCCCACATGGCGTGGCAGACCTCTCCTGCCTTGCCCGCTGCTCCCCTCAGCAGTGTATTTCTGATCTGCCTGTTCTGCTACCCGCTCTGTCTCTGGTGAACCCTCTCGTCACCCCACGCCTCTGGCCTGTACCCCAGATTGTATGTACAAATAAAAAATAAATCTTTAAAAAAAAAACATATATATGTATCTCCCATTATTCTCATTCAGTACAGCTTTTGAAAATACATACCAATATGAAAATATAGTTTGGCATCTTCGCACACATTCTTTTCTTTAAATCAGTACATAATACTATTCTGATCTAATGAAATTATGTATAAATAATATATGTTAAATACATATCAACTGATGCATTCTATATTATGCGAAAGGGGGCATAAGAAAAAAATAAAAGCATGAATTGGTGTTCATGCAAATGACAAGCTATCCAAAGAAACCACTTCTGTTCTCATAATTGCTAGGTTTTTAAGTTTACTAAGCATTTTTTATTGTCTTTGACATATTAATAGAAACAAGCAAAAACAAATTCATGGAGATTTTAATGATACTAAGAATCACCTCTGACCATAAGCACAAGAAATGAACAAGAAATGAACCACAGTTAAAAAAAAAAGAGTAAATAAGCTAATGCATACAGACTGAACAATACAATACTGAATTACTGTGTTAATGAGGAAATCAATGAAAAATATTTTAAAATATCTCTAGGCAAATGATAATGAGACCATAACCTTTCACAATGCATGGGACACAGTAAAAGCAGTTCCAGGAAGTAAATCATAAAAAAGGCCCACATCAAGAAACTAAAGCTCAAATAAACAACCTTGTCCGTCATTTCAAGGAACTACTAGGCAAAGGGAAAAAAAAAGATCCAAAAGCCAGCTGAATTAAGAAAATAAAAATTAGTGCATAAATACATAAAATAGAATGTAAAAAACAGAAAGTCCAAAATATTAATGACCATAAGCTGGTTCATTGAAAAATAAATCAAACAGACAAATTGTTACCTAGGGGAATGAAGAAAAATGAGGAAGAAAACGCAAATAAATTGAAACAAAAACAAAATAGAACTTACACCGGAAACTGCAGAAATACTAATATAAACATGTATATGCAAACAAGTTCAACTTAGACAAATGACAAAATCTTAGAATTTTACAATCATCTAATACTGAATAGGGAAGAAACAGAACCTGAACAAACCAATCACAATAAAAGCAATTTAAGGGCCTCCCTTGTGGCGCAGTGGTTGAGCACTGCGCTGTGGAGCTGTCCACAGTGTGCGATGAGTGTTCGACGCCCAGCCAGGGAGAATCCCACATGGTGCAGCAGACCTCTCCTGCCTCGCCCGCTGCTCCCCTCAGCAATGTATTTCTGATCTGCCTGTTCTGCTCCCCACTCTGTCTCTGGTGAGCCTTCTCACTGCCCCACGCCTCTGGCCTGTACCCCAGCTTGTATGTATGAATAAATAAATCTTTAAAAAAAAAGCAATTTAAACAGTAATCAAACTTTACCAAAATACAAAAGTCCAGAATCAGTTGGCTTTACAAGCAAGTTTTATCTAACCTTCTGTCACAGGGAGGTCCCCAGGAAAAAGGAATGTCTCAGGTTCCCTGCCTAACCCAAAGGAGGGTGGAGCTAAGCAGGAGAGGTAAGTAGCTGGAGAAGAGAAGGAGTGAGAGAGAGGAGACAGAGAAGGAAGGAACAGGATGGAGAGCCAGAAGAGGCACAAGGAGCAGAGAGACATGTAAAGAAGCTGCACTGGCCTGGACTGATTGAGACAGATGTGGGTGAGAAACCTGTGGGGAGGTTAACGATGGCAACGTTGATGTTGATTTTGATTTTGTTCCTCTCAGAAATTGTCTGGCTGTTTCTTACCCTTTTCTATGATCCCTGCCAAAAGGTGTTTTAGACTTGTGGGGTAGGCTTTCGTGCCCTGTTGTGGGCCATTCCCATTTGGGTAGACTTTTACCCACCAGGTGATGGGTAACATTGGATGCTTGATTTAAAACTACATTCTCTTTCTTTTCTAATTGTATTAAAGTTTCTTTCCACTAAAGGTCTTACATGTTTTGTCGTGATTCAGCGAATAGCGGTACCTATTTAGAGCGGGCATATTTGGGGGTTCTGGGGTGCCCCTCTCCCTGCCCTGTAACATTTCAAAGACAAATTAATACCTATCCTATTCAGACCTTTTCAAAAATCGAGAAAGAAAGAATTTTTGCCAACATATTTTATAAAGCTAACATCACACTATAATAGCAAAATCAAAAAGGACAACACAAAGAAAAAAACTACAGATCTCCCTAATAAACACAAATGCAAAAAATCCTCAATAAAATCGGAGCGGTTCATAAACAAACGATAAATATTATATGCCGTGAACTACTGGCATTAATACCAGTATGGGTGTAAGCCTCCAAGGCTCCTTTCAAGTTAGGCAACAGCTGGAGGCTTGATCACCCTGGGACAATAGGTATACATCCTGAGGTATGACTAGGATTGCCTGACGGGGCCAGTGACTGATGTGCTTTTCCCCCAGGGACTGATAAGTAGAACACTTGTTAATAAGATTGGAGCCATGGGTTGGAGTTGGATGTATATCCTTGGACTCACCCTCCCTAAAGCCAAAATTCAGTGTTCAGTTTGATCCACCGTTTTAGCAGCACCTTGCATTGTGCAGCAAGCTCCACAACTTCCATGCATCAGTGTGCTATTGCCCAACACAACATACCAGGAACACAAGGAAGGTTCAACATCCTCAAACTAATCATCACAATTTATCACATCAACAAAAAGAAAGAGAAAAAAAAACCCACATGATCTTATCAATAGATGCTGAGAAAGCACTTGCTAAGATTCAGGAACCATTCATTATGAAAATCCTTGAAAAACTAGGATTAATGGAACATATCTTAACATAATAAAAACCTATGACAAACCCACAGTTAATGTTCTCAAAAGCAAAAAACTGAAAAAGTTTTCACTAAAAACTAGTATAACACAAGGATGTCCAATCTAACCATTACGATTCAACATAGCATTAGAAGTCCTGGCTAGAGCAGAGGAGTCCAGATTGGGAAATAAAAAGTGTATCTACAATTCTTTGGAGATGATATTGATGGAGGAGATAGGATTACCAGATTAGACCCACACAGGAGGTGGGGATAGGAGGGATCAACATGATCACCTAGGATAGGTATAAGAGGCTATAGGGTGTGTAAGGATTGTCAAGACAATCTCTTGGCCCCTTTCTAATCCTAATTAACAACAAGCAAGCCAATCCTGGAAGGTGTGCGTCCCTCCCTAAGAGAAAACTATACAAGTGTGATACCTGCACTGGCTCAGAGCAGCAGCAGCCTCACTTCTGTCTGCCCACCTGTGACGATACAGGTGCTTCTTTGCACCAACTCTCTATCCCTCTGCAGGGCAGCTCTCCTCAAAGCTGCCTGCCTGCAACCATGCAGGCCTCTTAGCAAACCTGTCCCTTTCAAGGCAGCTCTTCCTGCCCACTCATGCCTATGCAAGTGCTCTCTGCTCTTCTGTCTCCTTCTTCAATAAACTTGTTCTTCAAACATATTCAACAACTCTGTGCCTTGGAGACACTCACCGCTTGCCGCTGAAAGGGGAGCTCTTGTGAAACCTTTCCCAGAATGAACCCAAGAACCCCACTTTCTGTCGACTCTCAAAATCTACATCACCTAGCACCCAACGTGTGTGGATTTTCATGGCATTGGTATCATTACCACTGCTAAAAGTTGACATCAATATGATAATACATATTGAAAACCCTAAAGAATCCACAGGAATTGAAAAATAAAGATCAGCAAACAGGCAGGATACGGAATCAACACACAAAGATCGGTTGCCTTCCTATATGCAAACAATGAGCTAGAAGATGAAAAAATTAACAGTCATCCAATTTACAATCTCACACACAAAAAAAAATTAAGTAATTGGGAAGAGCCTAGTATAGGAGGTGAAGGGCCCATATAAGGAAGATTATTAAAAAAAAAAAAACTGTTAGAAGAAAAAACGAAGAAGACAGAAAGATATTCTGTGATCATGGACTGGAGGAATTAACATTGTCACAATGGCTATCCTACCCAAAAAAAGAAGTTACAGACCCACTGCAATCTAGGAAAATCCCAGTGTCATTCTTTAAATAAACAAAGATTGCTACACAAAAACCTAAATAACCAGAGCACACATATCTAAACAGAGTAAATATTGAGATTATTGCACTTCTGGACTCCTGAACTATAATATAAAGCCCCAATAATTAAAATAGCATAAAACTGGAAGAAAAAGAGACACACAAAACAATGGAATAGAATTGAGAGCCCAGAAATAAAACCACACATTGATGGATAACTAATCTATAAAACAAAGGAGTGAATTACATAAAGAGGAACAAGAAAAGATTCTTTAATAAATGGTGTTGTTAAACTCAACTACTACATGTAAATCAATGAAATTAGACCACTATCTCAAAGAATACACAAAAATCAACAAAAAAAAAAATGGGTCAAAGACTTGACTTGAAAGCATACAATGCATAGAAAAAAACACTGGCAAAGCATTCAGTGATGTAAACTTCAGGAAGATTTTTGCAGATTCATTTGCAGCAATGGAGAATATAAACAACTGAAACTGCATGAAACCAAAAAGCTTCTGTGTAACAAGAGATAGAACCAAGACTAAAAGACACACTACAGAATGTGAGAAAGTATTAGGACACCATACATCTGACAAAGTACTGATACTGAAGACCTACACAGAGTGTTTACAACTCAACAGAGAGAAAATAATCAAGAAATATTAAAAAAATGGGCAAAATCACTTAAAGAATACTTTTCAAATTAAACTTGAGATAACCTATGTGACTATGAAAAAAAAATCTCTATCATCATCATTTATCATCAGGGAAGTTCAAATCAAAATCACAATGAGATATCACCTCACACCTGTTGAGAATAATCTGTATCAAAAAAAAAAAAGGAAAAAAGCAGAAAAAAACAAATTCTGACAAGGGTGTAGAGAAAAAGGAACCCTCTTACACTGTTGGTGGGATGTAGACTGGTCCATCCCCCATTAAAAGTGTGAAGATTTCTCAAAAGACTGTGGATCTACCACATGAACAAGCAATTCCATTCCTAGGTATCAATTCCAAAAAAACAGAAAAACAGTAATTTGAAAGGAAACCTGCACCCATATTTTATACCAGCACTATTTACAATAGCCAGGATACAGAAACAAACCTGCTGCAGAACAGATGAAAAAATAAATGGCTCAAGATGTGGTGTACAAAGAAAATGGAAAGGCATCCCTTGCTCATGGATTGGAAAGATTAACATTATCAAAATGGCAATCCTACCAAAAGCAATTTACAGATTCAATGCTATTCCAATAAAATTCTCAATGACATTCTTCAAAGAGATAGGTTGAATACTGATAAAATTCATATGGAACCACATAAAACCTTGCATAGCTAAAGCCCTCCTGACTAAAAAGAAAGAAAACGGAGGAATTTCACTCCCTGATTTCAAACTATACTACAAAGCCATAATAATTAAAAAAGCATGGTGCTGGAACAAAAACAGCCACCAAGACCAATGGAACCAAATAGAATACCCAGAATTAAAGTCGCATATCTATGAACAACTAATCTTTGACAAAGGAGCAAAGAAAATGCAGTGGAACAAGGACAGTCTATTCAATAAATGGTGCTGGGAAAACCTGACAGCCACATGCAAAAAAATGAAGCTAGACTACTACCTCACACCCTGCTCAAAAGCCAACTCAAAATGGATAAAAGACCTAGACGTAAGACCTGAAACCATAAAATTTATAGAAGAAAATATAGGCAAAACTCTACTCGACATACATCTCAGCAAAATTTTTAAAGACACATCCCCCAAAGTGAAGGAAGTAAAGGACAAGATAAACAGATGGGATTACATCAAAATAAAACGCTTCTGCACAGCAAAAGAGACATTAACCAAAACTAACAGACAACCTACCAACTGAGAAAAGATCTTTGCACACAATACAACCAATAAAGGAATTTACAAGGAACTCACACAACTCAACAAAAACGAAGCCAATAATCCAGTCAAAAAATGGGCAGAAGAGCTAAAAAGGCACTTCTCCAAAGAAGAAAAGCAAATGGCCAACAGATACATGAAAAAATGTTCAACATCACTTATAATCAAGGAAATGCAAATCAAAACCACAATGAGATACCACCTCACACCGCTGAGGATGGCACACCTTAAAAATACAGGCAATAACAAAATCAGGAAAGGATGTGGAGAAAAAGGAACTCTTCTACACTGCTGGTGGGAATGTGAACTGGTCCAACCACTATGGAAAGCTGTATGGTGGTCCCTCAAACTGCTAAAAATGGAACTTCCATACGACCCAGCAATACCACTTTTGGGAATCTACACAAAAGACACAAAAACACTAATTCAAAAGGATACATGCACCACTATGTTTACTGCGGCACTGTTCACAGTATCAAAGGTATGGAAGCAACCCTTATGTCCAAAAATAGATGACTGGATCAAGAAGATGTGTTACATGTGTAACATCCCGATGGTACATATACACCATGGAATATGGATGGAATTAGAGGGGACCATACTCAGTGAAATAAGCCACAAAGAAAGAGAAAAATATCGAATTGTTTCACTTATAACAGGACTATAAGGACACCAAATAGGAGAGGAACTCTCAGTGGGGAGGTGGGGGGGGGGCGGCGGGGAGGGTAAGGGGTAAGGGTACAAAATGGAGTAGAAAATAACACAAGGGGCCATGGAGATGGATCACGGGTGAATTCGTGGTGGGTTACCCAAGGGGAATACAAAATCTAAAAGCTATAAATAATAAATAAATAAATAAATAATAAAAGTGAAGACACATCAAAAAAAAAAAAAGATGTGGTGTATACACACACACACACACACACACAAACACACACCATGGAATTCTGTTCTGTGACCAAAAAAGATACATTCATTCCATCTGAGACAATATGGAGAAATAAGATAGATATTATATGCTAATGTGAAATTAATGTGAAAACAAAAAAAGAACCCAGGGATGTAAAATAATGTTACATCATTTTGAAAAAAGGTAAAGAATTACTTCAAGATAATTTGTAATAGCAGTACAATTTTAACCTTTACTGTCTTTGTGTGGAAAGGAAATTGTACAAAGAATTAGCTTTTTTCCTCAAAAGTTGAAGGATATATTCCTTTTCTAGTTGGTTTACCAAGAATAGTAAATTCCTCGTTTTTTCTTTATTTCCTTTGTTTTACCAAGAATCTTGATCAAATAAAAATGTCCTTTATTTTTCTCAAAAGGTAATTCAGTATTATATTTAGAAAAAATGACAATAAAGGATCAAACAAGTACATTTTCTCTCTCTCGCTCGCTCTCTCTCTCTCGCTCTCTCTCTCTCTCTCACTCTCTCTCTCTCTCACACACACACACAATTCACACTTATGTATAGTTTTCAGAACTGGAAAAATGTAAAACTTCCTCTTCAACCCTTAGTTCTGTTTCATCTTCTTTCATTTAGATAAAGTTTATTTTTGTGATTCTTAACACTGAAGATCTTAATTTTAGATTAGATTTTAGTAAAATTTCTAAAATATAATGCTATATCTGAGATTCTAACAGCTGAAGCATCTAAAGCATAAGTGAATTTAGTGATGTATTTATATATATACGAAAGTGGTAACATCCCCATTTATATTACTTACAAAGTCAATTAACTAGACACAAGGTGTACACTATAACAATTTCGCTGTTGATCCTGAATAGTCATTTGAATTCTAAGACCTCAGTTACTTTATCTGTAAAATTTAGAAGGAGTACATGAAATGAGTTCTAAAATTCCTTTTTATATCAGTAAGTTTCTGAATTCTAGATAGCTTTATTCCCTGAAGCTGTCCAACTTTCTCACGACTTCTTGAAGCTACATTTCCTTCTCCAAGGAACAATATCTGAACATCTTGCTAATGCAAGATTAAACTTTTTGACATTTACCTCAAAAATGTACTGGAAAATAAAGATAAATAAACTGCCTTCCTACCTGTCTTGTGTATCTCTACTGAGATCTCAAATTTTATTACTATCCCCAACAAAAAAGAAAAGAAAAACAAGCAGAACTTTTGCTGGCCACCACGCAGAACAGTAGAGGTCTTACAAATTTATATGAGGCCCTACAAGCTCCAGCACGGAGAGGTGAGAGACTCCAGGCTCACATCAGGGAAGGATCCAGGGCACCCAGAGACCTTACAACCTTCCAAGGTGTGAGAATCTGCCAGCCCCAAACCAGATGAGCAGATGTCTAGCTCACTAAACCCTGCCAATCACAAGCCAGAAAGGTAGTGTCTACCCAGACTGCCAGAAGAAATGAGACCTACTGCAGGACACCATCAATGCCTCCTAGCACCTACAAAAATCCCATGACTTCACATGAAATCCATGTCAGCACCAGCACAAACTGGTGAGACCCAGGAAACAAATCAGAGGGTAAACTATAGTAATCAGAGGATGCATGGATATCCATCAACACAACCAGGAGCTTGCCCAGATGGAGGTTCACCAGATCAAGCAGACCAGAAAACACCTCAACAACCTGCAGCCTGGTAGGATCAGCCAGATGGTTCTGTGCACCAACCCCAACCACATGTATGGCCCATGTTGTAACCCAATAAACAACCAGAATTAGAGAGAGAGGTAGACCCATGATGATCACAAGCCCAATCTGTAGCAGAGCAAATCCGTCCCCCCAAAAAAAAAAAAAAAAAAAAAACGGGGAGAAAAAGAAACAAATGGTCAAGCAAACCCTCAGATGAACCATACACCACAAAAAGAAAATCAGTCTCCAAAATCCAGCAACACTGACATGAAGGATTTTTCTTCTAAGACAAATGAAAATTTCAAAATTGCCATAAATAAAAAAGTCAAAGAACTTAAGCAACACACACCAACTAAGATAAACAGATCAAAAACATGTGAGAAGATGAGAAGATGCATAAAAGGGAAATAATGCTTTAAGAAACATAACAAGCAAACATAGTAAGATCAAGCTCAAAACTTTAAAAAATAAAAAGAAATGAAGGATATAAAAAGGTCAATGGAGGAGGTAAAAAATTCTGGAAAAACCCATGCAAATAGAATAGACAGTTAGGAAGAATGAGTAAGTGATCTGTAAGACACAGATACCAAAAGAAACAAGAGAGAAAAAGGAAAAAGAATGAAGAAACATTTTGAGAATCATCTGACTTCATGAAAAAGGAAATATAAGAGTCACAGAAATTCTAGGAGATAGAAAATAAACAGAGACACTGGTGCCAAACAAAGATTTAGGCAACACAGGCTACATCAGCCTACAGACATCTATAGGACACTGTGCCCCCCAAAAATGTATACACATTTTTCTCAAATGTACACGGATCATTCTCCAAGATTACCCAAATAATGGGTCACAAGACAAACATCAACGAGAACATGAAGATTAAAATCACACCAGGTATCTTCCCTGTCCATAAAGGTCTCAAACTAGATATAAACTACAAAAAAAGAAGCAAGGTGATCCACGATTATGTGGAAACTGAACAACACACCACTGAAAGACAACTGGATTAATGAGGAAATAAAAGAATAAATTAAAAAAATACCTTGAAACAAATGATAATGAGGACACATTTCAGAACGTATGAAACAGAGCAAAGGCAGTATTAAGAAAGCAATATAGGTCCACATCCAGAGATAAAGAACCCAAAGAAACAATCTAATTTCCATCTTCAGTAACTAGAAAAAGAACAAAGAACCCAAAAGACAGCAGAAGGAAAATATAAAACCAAAAGCAGGGGGGGGGGGGGGAAGTTCTCCTGACTAAAAAGGGGAAGAACAGCAATTTAATAAAAATAGCCTGGTACTGGAGCAAAAACAGACATACAGATCAATGGGACTGAAGTGAAAGCCCAGAAATAAAACCACACACACGGACAACTAATCTATGACAAAGGAGCAAGACTATACACTTGAAAAAGAAGAATTTCTTCAATAGTGCCAAAAATACTGACCTGCCACACACAAAAGAATGAAACTAGACTGCAATGACACACCATACACAAATATCAACTTAAATATGGATAAAATACTTGGTTATAGGGCAAGAAACCATAAAATGTATAGAAGAAAACACAGGCAAAACATTCCATGACATAAATTTCAGAAATTTCTTTAAAGGACTCATCTTCTGATGCAAATAAAAATAAAAATTATTAACAGTTGGGAGTACATTAAACTGAGAAATTTTGTACAGCAAAAGAGACAGTAACCCAAATGAAGAGACACCTTATTAAATGGGAGGTAATATCTACACACCATTTATCTGATAAGGGACTGATACCAAAGAGCTACAAAGAACTTACTGGCTCAATAAAAACCAACAGCCCAATCAAAAAATGGACAGAAAAGCTAAAAAGACATTCTCCAAGAAAGAAATGAAAATGGCCAACAGGCATATGAAAAAAATCTCAACATCACTTATCAGGAAAATGCAAATCAATGCATAGTAAGACATCACTTCCTATCTTTAAAAATGACCCATGTTAAAAAAAAAAAACTGGAAACAATAAATGCTGGCACAGATATAGAGAAAAAGGAACCCTCTTATACTGCTGATTGGAATGAAAACTTGGTCCAGCCACTTTGGAAAGCTGTGTGGAGGTTTATCAAGACACTGAAAATGGACCCACTATATGACCCAGCAATTCCACTCCTAGGACTGTAGACAAAGGACAAAAAAACTCTACTAATTTGAAAGGAAACCTGCACTCCTATGTTTACTGCGGCACTATTTATAGTAGTTAAAAGTATGGGAACAACCAAAATACCCCAAACCAGATGAATGATTCAAAGAGTTGTGATACATATGCATAATGAAATACTACTCAGCAATCATAAAAGATAAACTCGTGCCATTTTTGGCAACAAGGAGGAGCTAGAAGGGTTATACTAAGTGAAATAAGTCAGAAGGAAAAATAAGTATCAGATGAATTTCACTTATGTGTGGAATATAGAGAAATCAAAGGGTTAGGAAAAAGATAAAACCTGCAAGGTGCCTATAGATCTGAGGCATACAGCAGAGGAGGGAAAGGGAGAGAAGTCCAAACAGGAAAGGGAAGAGCAAAAGGTACTGTGGTCATGGATCATAGGTGCTATGGTAGTAGTAGAACTATGGAGATGGCACCTCTGGGGAGAAATCAAACACTGTCCAAAAATCAACAATGATGTAAAAAATAAATTAAAAGTAAAAATTAAAAAAGCAAGCAGCAATAACAACAAAACCAAAAAACAAAAACAAAAACCAAGCAATCTGTTTTTTTTTATTTTCTTTTAATTAATTAATTTATATATATTTTACATCATTGTTCATTTTGGTACAATGCTTTCTCCTCTCAAGTGTAGTCCCCATAAAATCAAAAAAGATAAACTCATACCATTTGCAGCAACATGGGTGGAGCTGGAAGGGATTATGCTCGGTGCAATAAACCAGATGGAAAAGGAAAGTATCGGATGGTTTCACTTGTAGGAGTAATGTAGGGGAACTAAATAAGGGCTCAGGAAAAAAAAAAGTAATAAATTAAAAAACAAAATTAACAGGCAGCTTTAAATGAGAAACATTCTGCAGGGGGAGCAAAGAGGGATCAAAACAGAGGAGGGAAGAGCAAAAGGGACTGGTGATGGTGCATGGATGAACTGGTGCTGGGAATTTAATGGGGACTACATTTGTTCTTTTTTTATATCAACAAATATATCTTTTAGCTTTCCTCTATCCAGGTGCCCAACCCCTAATTGTAGGAGTCACTCTTGACTTCTCCTTAAGCCTCATGCCAGATTTACCCACCACTCTATAGAATTTCCAAATTCTTCTAATGCTCTATATATTCACTGCCTTAATTTCAATCCCAGTTACCTTATCTCTTGGTCTGGAGTACTACAAGTGTTATAACTGGTCCCCCAGCTTCTCTTCTTAACTCATAAATTCCATTTTTCTCAATCCACTTTACAAGCAGTTTCAAGAGTGATGCTTTTATTTTTATTACACGTTTATACACACAAATTGTGATATAATGTAATAAATATGTACTCATATACAAAAGAATGATGCTTTTAAAATCAAAATCAGATCTTTTCTAATGACTTCTTATAACTCTAGGAAAAACCACAAGGTTATGATAGAAACCTTGTTTATTTTTCTATTTTATTGAATAACACGCTCCATCTTTTCTGCATCTCATTACCCTGGTTTTATTATTCTCTGACAACACCATCTCCTTTCCCAAATAAAGCCTTGCAACTGCCATGCCTGTATTTTTCCCTTTCTCTTTAAATAGCTAGTTTCATTATACATACCTCTGCTAAAATAACATCCTCAGAGAGAAATCTTCACCTTGAGATGTTCTATATAACATCACCTTGTTTACTCCCTTGATAGCCATGGTCATAGTCTATAAATATCTCTTTTTGTAGTACTTGCTTCTTTATTGACTCTGTATAAGCTCCATAAAAATAGTTGGGATTCTTGGTATCATTTTCGTCTATGGTCCCCATCATCTAGCACAGTGTCCTGAACACAGTGGACTCAATCAGTATTTGTTGAGTAAAGTATCACAGGCACTCATGCAAACACACACACACACACACACACCCCAAAGAATACAAAGAGATAGAGTGAAAATTTCCTGGGATTTACTCATTGTTATACTAGGAAAAAACATTCAAATCATATGATCCATTGTATAAGGTACTGAGACTGTCAATAAATGGTAACAAAAATACACATCTTCAGGGATATAAAACTTTATTTCTAATTCTAATCTCACTTAGCAGAGATGATTTTTTTCCTTATAGAGGAGGCTGACAAAAAGGAAAATTCAGTAGTTCAAATATTTGTTCAAGTTTACTGTTCTACTGTGGTAGTTTGTCTCTTGATTCTGATTTCCAGTCCTCAGTATCTTACTGCTAGGTTTTAAATAAATTCCAATTGACAAACTGCTATCCATTGTAGATAGAAATTTTAACCTTGAGTCAGCAGGTTACAAAAGCATTTTCATAATAAATAAATTTCATAAGTACAATAAATACTGTATTTTATTCCAGTTATTTTAAATGTAAGAGATGTTTTTATATCAAACTATTTCATACTTGAATTATGGTAGACTATGTATATGTTATCACTTAAAAATGAATTTGAATTAGCCATACCAGTTTCTCTAAAATTACAGATAAATTCCATTCAGCGAGAAGAATATGAATTACTCACCTTTAAATAGTATTTATTTTGTATATTCCCTGCAAGCCAAAGGAACTACATGAACTTCTGACAGTTTACTTTAGATAAGATACAAAGAAGATAATTAGAAAAATAAACTAAAACACAAATAAGTGGAAGTTAATATGTATTCACAGGCTCCTTATAAACAGACTATAAACTGTGAGTTCATCTTAAACAGGCAAAATGAGGGTAGTAAAGTTAAAGGAGAAAAAAAATTAAGCAACAAAATACTTTCATTTGAAGAACTGTATAGTTAGAATTTCCCCATTCTACTTAAGATTTGTTAATAGGAAGAGAAATTCCAAAGATCATTCAGGTTTTTTACCTAAGAAATTAGGAGGAGACTGATATCCAAAGGACAAAAATAATTGGCAACCATATATAACTTCTTACTGAACTCAAGAAATATCACCAAATATGTTTGTCATGTGCAATGCTCCCTCATATTTGCCTACAATTTCATTCATATACTTGCACGTACATGTATATAAACATGTGTATGTACACATATATAAATGTGTATGTGTGTATAAAAATACATATATAAATAATTGGTAATAGTACTTGCAAACTATTATTCAATTTAACAAGACATTAAGTTTTATAATACATTACTTGGAAACTATCAGGAATGGGGGAAAAAGTAATTATGTAATGAGTTCTTTGACAACTTTAATTCAAGTAAAATTTATAGAATCTTAGTTTTTAATGCCACCTTAGTAAAATAAATATGAATGACACATGAAGGTCAAAAATGTAAAGACTAGAATCCTAGCAAGCCCTAGGGCAGGATGTAGAAGCAGCCCCAGTGTAGTAAGCTACAGCAGACCTCAGTGAGCCACAGTGCAGAACCTGCAAGCAGCCCCTTCAAATTAGAAGTGGACAAAACATGGTGAACTCTGAAGTAGCCCAACAAGCAGACCAGACATGGTAGGCCCTGGCAAGAAACACAGCAGGCAAGAAGTGGTGCAGATACAACAAACACTGGCAGAATCAATGCAACAATTGGAACAGCAAGCAAGGATACTGTTTGGAGAGAATCCAGGGGTAGGAGTGTGACTTACATGGACAGTACTATCCCATGGACAGTAGAGACCAGTACAATTTCAAAAGGTTGACACTCATGCTATAAAAATCAAGAGGTGGGTGTAGAAGAGTGGAAACTATGGGTTGTGGTCTGCAGTAGAGGACACTAGTAACAGGGCTATAAGCTCAGCCAGGTCCCTAGAGAGAGGGGAGCAGAGTTTTTGTGATGGCTTATTTCCTTGAAAGAGGCAAAATTATACTGGAGGAACTGCAATCATCTATGAAAGTTGGGTTTGTTGTAAAGTAACAGAGCAGGCATTCTGCTCTCAGATCTTCTTCCAAGCCCCAGGGACTGACAGATACAAGGACTGATGAGTCTTTCATCCCAATCCCAAGAGAAGAGGTATCTGGGATATCACAAGATAAGCCAGCCCCACCAACAGTTGGACCCCTCCTAACTCATCATTCACCTTGATGGCTCGAGAAATATAGAACAGATATGAGTATATGCAGAAATGAGCAAAAATAAATAATAATTAATTTTATCAGATGAAATAAAACCACAGCAACAACCACCTATAGAAAAATTAAAATAATTCAACCCCCTATGATAATGCTAAAGGTATTAAAAATATGGAGATACCAGTAGGAAAATGGACACATTTTGTGTTTGGAGTCCACCTTTGTCAGCGCTTGTTAGATTTCCACCTCTTGTTTGTGTTTACTACATTGCCTGCCAGCGCCTACCATGTGTGATCTGTTTGTTGGGCTGTTCAGGACTCATGTGATTTGTTAATTAGGAAAGAGAATTTCCAAAGTTCATTCAAGTTACTGACCTGACAAATTAGAAAGAGACTGATATCCAAAGGGCAAAACATATGGAAATACAAGACTTCAAGAGAGTATCACATCACAAGATGAGAACATCTTTCCAGAATCCAAACACAAAAAGATGAAAATTTTTTCTCCCCACCAAACAGAGTCCAGAACTGCTACAATAAAAAAAAAAAAAAACCTCAAAGAGATAGAAGAAATCCCAGAAAGGCAATTCAAAGAAATACAAGGTAGAAATGACAAACATGAGTGACAGAAATTCATAAGACTTAGAGTTCAATAAGCCCAAGAATTCTACAGAAATTACAGAGGCAGAATTGATCAAATGGGGTACCAGAACAGTAACTACAAAGATAATAAAGCACTAAGGACCCAGAAGGAAGAGAGAGAAGCCAAAAAAAAAAAAAAAAATTGAAAACTACCTGACAACACTAAGAAAGTCAAAATAATAATAATAGTTATCCCAGAAGGGAAGGGGAAGCAGGGAAGGGTGACTATTAAAGAAAAATAGTAGATGAAAATGCCTCACACCTGGGCCTCCCTGGTGGCGCAGTGGTTAAGCGCTGCGCTGTGGAGCTGGCGGCAGTGGCGATTGAGTTCGAAGCCCGGCCAGGGAGATTCCCACATGGCGCGGCAGACCTCTTCTGCCTGGCCCACTACTCCCCTCAGCAGTATATTTCCATCGATCTGCCTGTCCTGCTCCCCACTCTGTCTCTGGTGAACCCTCTCGCCGCCCCACGCCTCTGGCTTGTACCCCAGCTTGCATACATAAATAAATAAATCTTTAAAAAAAAAAAAAAAGAAAATGCCCCACACCTGGGAAGGGAATTAAATATACCTGTCCATGAAGCCAAAAGAACATCTAATAATATCAATGCAACAAGGCCTATACAAAAACATGTAATAAAAAAACTAAAAAGAGTTAAAGTAAAAAAAAAATAATAATACTGAAGGTGTTGGGGGGGAGAGTAGATTACTTGTAAAGGTACTACCATCAAACTTACATCAGATACTCAGCAGAAAATTACAGGAGACTACTGGATGATGTAAACAATATACTCAGAAAGTGCCAGTCAAGAATGTTAGATCCTACAAAATTATTTTTCAAATAGGACAGGGAAATAAAGCCCTCTCAAGAAAAATAGAAGCTGAATAAAACTAAAATGCTACACCCCATATATAAAATATGTTCAAAGAAGCACTCTTAAATAGTGAAGAAAATCCACCAAAAAAGGAAAATAAATAAAACCAGAAAACTAAAAATATAATGGCAGTAGAATAGCCACATGGCAACAATCATGCTAAACGTAAATGTACTGAGCTTTCTAATCAAAATATATGCAGTAGATGATTAAAACAAGCAAAAAAAAAAATTTCTGATGTCTCCAGAATGAGATGAGCTCCCAATATAAACTCAGACTCAAAGCAAATAGTTAAAAAAATTCTCCGAGCTCATGGGATGCACTAAAATGCAGGACAGCCATACTTCTACCAGATATAATACATTTCCAGGATTAAAAGAAATTATTATATCATAACTGTGGTTAATCAGAAAAACATACACACACGCACACACACACATACATCATAAGAGCAGAAAATTACACAAGACAACTATTAACAAACCTAAAAACAGACAATGGCTGCAACTCAATAGTGGTGGGGGGTTTCAGCACCCCATTTACATTAATAGACAGATTAATTAGACAGAAATTCAAAAAGGAAAAAAGTAGTCCTAAATGAGAAATTAGACCAGATGTGACTACTGGATATGTACAGTTCATACAAATTAAAATCATATCAAATATCTTCCCTGATCACAATGGCATCAAACTACAAACTGACCTCAGAAGAAAAGCAGGAAGATGCTATTATGCAGAGACTAACCACACACTGCTCAAGGACTACTTGGTCAATGAGACAACCAAAGAATAAATTTTGAAATACCTGGAGATGGACAAAAATGAAGATTTAACCTACAAGAATCTGTGGAATACAGCAAAAACTATAGTTAGAGGCAAGTATACACCACCAGAGGCCTATATCCAGAGACCAGAATGATCTCAAATCAATAAACTAATATTACATCTTGAGTAATTAAAAACAAGGACAAATGAGCGAAAAACCAGTAATAGGAAGGTATAAAAATCAGATGGGAAATAAATTTAACTGAAATAAAAAAGGAATTACAAATGATTAATAACAAAACCATAAAGTTGATTATTTGGAAAAAATAGGCAAACTTCCTGCTAGACTAAGAAAAAAAGGGGAGGGGGATTTCTAATTAATATAGTAAGAACATAAAAGGGGAGACATTATACCCCATATCTCAGAATGCAGAATACCACAAGAGAGTATAAATGAATATGTTTATACCAACAACTTGGGAATTCTGGAAGAGATGGACAAATTCTTGGAAAGATAAAACTTTCCAAGGTTGAATCAGGAATAAACAGAAAAACTGAAAACACCAATTAAAAGCAAGGAAATTGAAACATTAACCAAGTCTACCAAAAAATAAAAGTCCAGGACCAGATGGTCTCACTAACGAGTACTCCCAAATATTCAAATCATAAACCTGAAGATGAACCACTCCCATATTTTATGAGTTTAATATTACTCGAATGCCAAAACCAGACAAGGACATCACAGAAAAAGAAACTGATAGAACAATATCACTATTAGCACAGGTGCAAAAATCTTCAACAAAATCTTACCAATTGAATTCATCATATATCATGACCCAGTGGGATTTATTCCAGGTATGGAAGTATGCTTCAGCGTATGCAATTCAATCAAACAAACGCAAAAATAAATAAATGGCACTACATCAAACTATAAAGCATCTTTACAATGAATGAAACTGGTTTTTTTTTTAAAGATTTATTTTTTATTTATACATACAAGCTGGGGTACAGGCCAGAGGTGTGGGGCGGCGAGAGGGTTCACCAGAGACAGAGCGGGTAGCAGAACAGGCAGATCAGAAATACACTGCTGAGGGGAGCAGCGGGCGAGGCAGGAGAGGTCTGCCGCGCCATGTGGGATTCTCCCTGGCTGAGCGTCGAACTCTTGTCACCACTGCCGACAGCTCCACAGCGCAGAGCTTAACCACTGCGCCACCAGGGAGGCCCTGAATGAAACTGTTATTACAACAAAAAGATATCCTACTGAAGAGGAGAAAATATTTGCACATCATGTATCTGATAAAGGTCTAATATCCATGATTCAAAAAACACATACAACTCAACAACAACAACAAAAAAAAAAAACCAAGGGACCTAATCAAAAATGGGCAGAAGTGATAAATAAAAACACTCCACCAAAGAAGACACAAAGAATGGCCAATAGGCACGTGAAAAAGTATTCATGACTTATTATCAGGGAAATGCAACTCAAAACTACAATACCAGTTTACTTCCACTAGAAAGGCCCATATTTAAAAAAAAAAAAAAAATGTTGAGGACATGGAGAAAAAGGAACCCTCAAAACTGTTGGTCTTGTTCCTGGAAAATTGTACAAAGATTCCTCAAAGTATTAAAAACAGATCTACAATACAAGCTAGTTATTCTACTCATAGATGTCTATCTGAATAATGCAAAATCACTATTATGAAGTGATGTATGTCTATGTTTTTTTTTTAAAGATTTATTTTTTATTTATACATACAAGCTGGGGTACAGGCCAGAGGCGTGGGGCGGCGAGAGGGTTCACCAGAGACGGAGCGGGTAGCAGAACAGGCAGATCAGAAATACACTGCTGAGGGGAGCAGCGGGCAAGGCAGGAGAGGTCTGCCGCGCCATGTGGGATTCTCCCCGACTGGGCGTCGAACTCGCTTCGCCGCTGCCGACAGCTCCACAGCGCAGCGCTCAACCGCTGCGCCACCGGGGAGGCCCCGATGTATGTCTATGTTTAACACTGCATTCTTTACAATAGCCAAGTTAAATAAACAACCAAAGTGCCCAAAGATAAAGGCATGGATTAAACATATGGGTATAAATACCTGATAGAATACTACTCAGCTATAAAAAATGATGAACGATTGCCAACAACAAGGAATGGATGGCTTCAGAGGATCACACTAAATAAAATATCTAAGTCAGAAGGAGAAAGACAAATAGGATTAGTTTTACTCATTTGTGGGATACATAGAAACAAAAAATTGAACTGACAAAATTAAACCAAACAATCCCTAAAACAGTTTGTAGAAATAGGCTATTTACTAGAAATAAAGAGAGGGTAGTGGAAAGGTAGGGTCTGATGTTCTATGTAAAGGATTAAGAGTGCTTGGGTGATGGTTGTGGTGTGGTGTATTGCTGAGAAGGTGTGAACTTATTCACAGACTGTTGTAAGTCTAGGTTACCTTAACCTTAAAATATGTATTTAAAAAAAAAAAAAGGAAAGTTGCATTCTGAAAAGTATAATCTCTATCTGAAAGATTAAGAATTTAACAGCACTTAAATATGATAAACTATTATACATGAATCAACCAAAAGGACAATGAACAATCCAGCCTCACTTCACAATTTCACGCTCTTTGCTCCAGTTAGATTTTAGCATATCTGTTCTACTATAATTGCTTACTGGTATCTGTCTCACTTCTTTTTCATTTTAATCCAAACTACATGCTTCTATGAAACAGAAAATATCAGGGCCCTCCCTAGTGGCATAAGGGTTAAGTCTCAGCGCTATGACCACTGTGGCCAGAGTTTGAGCCACAGCCAGGGAACAAACCCACATCTCTTCTTTTTCCATTAACAGTTGCAAACAGTTAACAACCTCTCTTTATTTCCTCATTACTCACCATGCCCTTGAAATTTGATTTCCACAAGATTGACCTTAAAGACATTTTTAAAAATGAGTATCTGTCAATCTTGTCTATTGAACAGTATGTTTTCTCCTTGAGAGCACTTCACATCCAACTTTTGAAATCCCTAATTATACACACGAATATTTCAGAGTTTCGTCACAAGTTCCTTTGTTTCTTCTATACCTTAAAAGTGCTTGCTTTCTTCAGGACTTTCTGTAAATATCTGTATTCTCATTAGTGAACCATCATATTCAAGTATAAGGAACCAAAGCTCTGGCACCTGAATATGAAAACAGCATTTCAACATGCCTTGAAATGTATCCACCTGGCTGAGATCTCACAGATTTCTATGTTGGTGTTATCCAAAATCAAATTTTGGACTCATGAACACCTTCAACTTTACCTCATTGTCTTCTTGGATTCACAAACACACACACACACACACACACACACACACAACCTCTTACTTTCCGATTTCTCTTCCATTCATTCTTCAAATTTGAAAAGCAATAGCTTTCTAATATGTTAGTCTTCATCTAGTACACTGAAAAAATATTTCTGTTGGAATGTACATCAGAATCATTTAAGGAGCATATGCAGAATATTCACGATAGGTTGAATTCTAGCCTCAGAAATTCTGATTTACTATTTATTTCTGACTTAATTGGTTTCTGATTTAATTACATTGTGGCCAAAAAAGTGTATTTTTTAAAAAGTTCCTTAAGTGTTTGAGATGTGCACTTCTGGTCAAAAATGACTACCAATTATAACGTATATTTCTTTTTCTATGGTATCAACTTGAGCATGTAACTCATTTGCTCAAATACCTTCATAATGGCTTCTTATTATACAAGTCCCAGTTCAAAACATTTCTCATCACAATATTATACACTTCATAAAATGCTTTTCTGTACTCTGAAAATCTTTTAACCTCTCTCCATAGGTACAAATCACATGCAGATTAAGTACCTCCTTTTCCATGAACACCAGTGGATGAGCTCAAACACCTATAACTTAGAGCATTTATCAGTGTCTTTTATTTCACTTACTGGTGTAGATGCTTCATTACCTTGATTGTACTACAACACCCTTAAATACAGAAGACACACTTGGGCAATAAAGGGATTATCAGCAGAATCATTTTCCCCTCACATATTTTCATTACTTTTCTAGAACAAAGGCATATTATAAACTAATTACAAGCTTATCCTAACTGACCAGCAGTCTCACCTGAAGTATTAGCTGTTGGCCCAACTAGAAATTCTCCACCTAGGAATGTTAATGTCTAAAATAGATTACATAAAAGACAAAAGCTAGTGTGTTATTGCCTACTCAATACCTGTTCCAATCAAGATCCAAAATAATGAATTCTCTTTCCCTGAATTTTATTTTGGTGCTATCAATTTTCTATTGATTTTTCCCAAAAAGTCAAATTTAAGGGATAAAAAATTAAAGGCATTTCATCCTCTACTTTAACTGCAAAAACCCAGTTAATTTTTTTTAATTGAGGTAAGAGTGGTTTGCAACATTGCATATGATTTAGAGGTCACTGTTACTACACCACACTCACAACCACCCATAGTCCTCCACCATAGTTCACTGTAATCCCACCCCACTTTGTTCTATACCTTCCTTCTCCTGTCCTGATATTCTCAGTTCAACTCCTCTCTTTGCCAAGTGAAGATAAATGGAACAAAATATGGAAGTCAGAAAGAGTGCCTTCGCCAGATATTAAATATATTGGTATTTGATCATGGCTAGATTTACCAGCCTCCAGAAATGAGAGAAATAAATGTAACAGGGAAAAAAAAAAGTTTGAGTTTAAGCCACCCATTCTAAGGTATTCTATAGCCCAAACTAAGACAAATGATAACAGTATTTTTTTTGCATTGGAGTTCATAATTTATACTGCACTTCTACATGAAAACTTTATTTAATCTATACAAGTTCACTTTACCAATGTGGAAATTAAAATTCCTAAGATTATATGACCAAAAATGAAAGATTAAATCACTACTTAGTTGCTAGAACTGTGAACACTATCAGTGTGAAATATTTGTTTTCCCAGGACATCTTGAAATTATATTCATATATAATTTTATCAATTTTATAATGATCTCTTTCTTTTATAAGCTGTACACAGTTTAACTTCTAAAAAATGGTTTCAATTACTATTCATATCATCCATTTTTTTTTTCAAATCAAAAAACCATGTTTGGTATATTCTCAAATTGTTCTCAACTGTGCACCTCATTGTATTTTATTTTCTACACCATACGATGATCAATTTTAGAATTTATGGCAGTGATATAATATATAAACAACTTTATTTCAAAATATATGTTAAGGACATGTTTACAATGGAGTACTATGATAATGAAAATATTAGTGATAATAGCAGTAATTGCAGTCTAAGAGTAGCAGTTGCATATAGCTTATTATTCTTAGATACTCATACATATAAATATACATAATAAATTCATTCATAAAATACAACAAATTGATGAAAGTTGAAGGCTATTTTTATGTCACTCACTAGATAATAATTCTATTTCATATTGAAATAGAATACTGAAAAGTCACTATATAAATGTAAAAATCCTTTAATAAAATAACTTATTGAATAACCTAATTTGTCACTGAAACAAACATTTATTTTAAATGCCAAATATAGAGTTACCTATTAAATATAAGTGCTGCAAATACATTTCAATAATGCAATTTTAAAGTAAACTGTATTATATCAATACATACTTATCTAACCAAATTACAGTGAAAAATACTATAGAATTATTGCTAATATTTTAACACTTGTAGTCAGAATGATAAATTCCTTTATCCTTTACATTTAAAAAGTGTAGCATAGTTAGAATCACTAATAAACAAATGTTAGCTTCATGCACATATTTGGGCTTCTTTTTCATTTAACCTAAAGTCAATAAATAATTTTACTTTGCACAGGCTTTGTTGGCAACCCTCTTACACTCTCATTTTGAATATTTATTTACTAGTGATGAAGAACATAATTTTCTTTATATCATATAAGATAGCATAGCATACAAACTTAAGGATGTATTATCTAATAGTATTAATTTTATTTCTGTAAATAGGTATGTCTGTTTTATTATAACATATAAACTCACATTATATATATTTTGAGGAGTATAAAAAAGCACAAATACGTAATTTCATGTAATCACCTTTTCTACTGTCTACTAAATAAAATTTAACCCCTTTATCAATATTAGTTATATTTTATCTCATACAAAGACAAGTGTAAATAGAGAAAACTCAGTCTGCAGTCCTCAATATTTATCTTTAGGAATTGTAAATACAGGGTGGAAACTTTACATGAAGCTCTTGAAACTATAATGTATTTAACTATATCAGCAATTTTAAATAGGCACAGCTATATAAACAAAACTGATGATTGAAAAGAAGGGAAAATCATAAAAATAGCCTTATAAGGAGGAAAAAAAGGTCCCTTTTTCCTTTTTGTCTTCTTGTTGAGAGGAAAGTACAACTAAACAGGACAAAGACATGCATTTCTGAAATTTAATGTTAAATTCAAACACTAAGTGTGTTTAAAATTATATTCCCTTACATTTGCTAATTTTTTTCCAAACTGAAATACAATTGTTCTCTTTCCTTTTATTTAAAAGATGTCAAGCTTTTCACAAAGAGTAATTTTGGCAAAGTCAGAAGTGTAAAAGATTCTTAAAATTGGCTTAAATCACAAGTAAGTTTAGATACTCTGAGAGAAATTCATAAAGTGCTTTGTAGACTCAAAGAACAGAAAAAAAGCAGTACTTTTAAATGAAAAATATTACCAATCAGTGATTCTTTCATCTCTTTAAGCAAGACAGGGATTCAAAAGTTCATCAGCAACAAAGCATCACTCTGTCTCATTTAGCATTATTTCAGTGTTAGGATTATATAAGACGGATTCTTTCCGTTAGGAAAGAGTTCCTAAAATGGGCATTGTCAAAGCTGGTAAAACTGAAATCTGACATGCTTTTTTCAAAAAATTTCCATGAATTTTATGATAAA
This sequence comes from Scalopus aquaticus, assembly GCA_004024925.1. NCBI lineage: Eukaryota > Metazoa > Chordata > Mammalia > Eulipotyphla > Talpidae > Scalopus > Scalopus aquaticus. The sequence continues at coordinate 75,871 of PVIJ01006764.1, forward strand.
TGTAATTCCTTTTACAGTTGGAGATTGTTCAAATAAATTATATTGACTAAAATATGCTTGCAAGTACTCTTTCAAATGTCAAAAATCTACGAAATAAACACATTTTTCAAATTTTTCTAAAAGTGAATTTCTTATATTGTAAATACACTGGCTTTATTCTCCTTTTTGTATCACTTTCTAGAATCTAGCAAATTCCTTATGGTACCTTCTGCACACACTGGCTTCCAGTATCATTCTGAATAAACCCACACTAAAAATTATTCATTTGAGGCACATTTATAAAATGTAAGTACAACCGGAAAATTTGATAAAATAAAAACACAAATTTTAAAACATGTAAAATAAGATTCCTTGTATTTGCAAAGCTGTCAAGTATAGTTTTTTACTCTCTCTTTTTTTTTTAAATGAAGCACTATAATCTTGAGAGGTAAGAAAGCTAATTTAATATAAACTATTAAATAATTTTTTTAAAAAAGAATTCTAATTTCTGGGTTCTTCCAAACACCCAGTTTCAAAAAAAATGTAATGGAAAAATCCATCTCAAGTAAATTCAGAAATCAACAAAGAGCATCACATTTACAGACTTTTATATCAGTCCTATATTTCAAAAATAGATGCTGTACTATTCCTACATTAATTCTGGAAAAAAAATGCCATGAAGTTCACAAAGATTCAATTTCAACTAAAAGGGCAAGAAAGCACACAATCTTATCGAAATTATATGCATAATAATCTTACGGCACAATGAGCACGTTTTCATCACAGGATTCACAGAACAAATTACATCTTCCATTTATGCATTTCTAAGGCTACTAACTTCAGTTTGCCGACAAAGATTCAAGTATAAAGAAATAGCCTATATTCACGATGCTTAATTTCCACTTATTTGTAACTGCTATTGAATTAGGAATACCAAACTTTATAAATAAAAGAAACAAACAAAAAAATTAACCTAGTAGCCTATAGTAGTAGCTCCACAGGCTTTATACTATTTACCTCAAAACAGAGCAAAAGGATATAATAAACATGATAACTTTCATTTCATGAGAATGATAATCTTACTAACTAGACACAGTACACAGGAAATAAAATGACTCTGTGCCCATAAATATTATAGCAATATGAGACAACGAATCACTATGTGTCTTCAATTTGCCACATTAAATAAAATCCGAGGACAAAAGTAGTCAGAACAGACATTTCCTATGTTCGAACATTACAAAATGCAAGAAAAACAAACTGAACAAGTATTGAATAGAATACTCTTTAGTAGTTGTAAGTTCTAAACACAGAACTTAAGTAAAAAACACCAACATTAAAAATTAAAATAGCAATGATCATCATCACAAATTTTCAACGATTACTCAGCAGAGGTCCACTGCTAAATTTAATCATACAAAATCTAAAACTTAATCACATAAAATACACATTAAATTGCTCATTTTTGAAAGCTAATATTATGAGCTATACTGTTTAATAAAACTCAGTATGAAAATGCAGTTATAAACATAAACCATTAGCAGTTTAATAAAGCTAAGACCCAGTGATAAATATAATTGTAATGAAGGAACAGACAGATATATTTTAAATTGATATTATAGACTGGAAACTGTACATTAGAGTCATGTGAAAAATTCATGCCCTCAGACAAGTGAGGAAAGGAGAATAACTGAGGTCAGTCTCACTACTACTGCTATAGACACTTATAACTGAAAGATATAGTATCAATCTTTTATCTACTTCTTTTATCATAAATGAATGTTTATAATGTGATTTTCCATCTAACTTAAATCCACAAAACACTTTTTGAAGTACTGGCTTTATAAAAAGACCAAATCTTTTCTGATTATAACTCACTTAAAAACTCAATGAGAAAACTCAACATTAAAAATTACCCCAGCTATACAAACAAAACTAAATTCCTAGGATAGTTTACAGGTGATTGTTAAAAACTGTGATTTTGGCTCAGAAAATAAAAACCTAAGGAAAATCAGGATAAGCCTTTTTAACTGAATACACACAAGACTATTCTGTATTTTGTTTACATGTAAGTAGAAAAGGGAGGTAGAAATGTAAAAATTTCTGTAATATGTCTATACCCCATTCTTGCTTATTCTTTGTTTTAGAATAGTGAATTATTCAAAGTGCTAAGGATGACAATGACAAAATGGCAAATAGGAATGGAATCAATGCAGATGCAGCAGGCCAATTTAGCTTTAGAGAGTAAAATTATTTTACTGAATGGCTTTACAAAATTGCAAGAAGTTTAAAATTTTATTTGGACCTACCTAAAACTTCAAAACATTGTGTTTAGAATTCTCATTCACAGTACTAATAAACCTAAATTGAAAAGATATATTTTTCTAAAATTTAAAGTCACAATTTTTTTGGAAAGTGACCTTCCTCTGAAAAAGTCATTTTCAAGTAACAGAGAAAATATAATTCTTTTCATGTAATTCTTAGTTAAAAATGCTGTGGCATAAATTTGTGTTGGTTATGCTATATAAGCCGAGTGGAATCACACTGTCTTAGTCATGAAAAGATACTGCCAACAATAAAAGTTAAATTAGTCTGAAAAACTCATATTTGTTAAATTTTATAAGTGTATAATTGATATTTCAATACTTACGGCTATCATAACATATGTTTCCTAGAGCCCTGCCAGTTTGAAGAAGCACTTCCTGGTCTTTGCTATTTAACAGTTGCACTAGTGGTGAAATCAATCCAGCATCCACACATGGAATTCGCATAAATTCTGAAAGTAAGAGACATTTTATTAAAAATCCAAAGATTCACAATTTACATAAAATTCCTTTAAAAAATAACTATTATTAAAATAACTTAGGTGGCTTACTATTTGAAGAGTAATAAATATCCTTTTCAAAAGCACCACGAAGGGCCTCCCTGGTGGCACAGGGGTTAAAGGTTCAGTGCCATCAAACTATTGCCAGCCACTGCAGCAGGAGTTCAATCCCTGTTCAGAGAGCTAACCCACATGGTACAGCAGACCTCACCTGTCTAGCCAGCTGCTCCCCTCAGGGTGGGGAGTGGCCCAATAGAGGGGTTCACCACAGATTCCCATCACACAACACTGACACCCACAGCAAAGTAAGAAGTTCAATCCCTGAGTTTACTGGATCTGCCTGTTCTGCTCCCCACTCTGTCTCTGGTGAATCCTCTTATCCCCTGCATCTCTAGCCTATACCCCAGTTCTTGAATGCATAAGTAAAAATAAATATTTTTAAAATGTACTATTAAAACCCATCAAATACTTCATGAAATAAGTCCACAAAAATAAGTGAGTCATATTTTTCTTTGTTGACAGAAACTACCATGAATCAAAAGTACGTTAACTTAATTTTACTATACTTAATTTATTACTATCTTCTTATAATTTCTCAATGTGTTGAGAAGCAATATAGGATGACAGAAATATTAGCAATAAACTTACTATGAGACTAATAATTCAAGCACAACAGTTATAAATGAAGTCATCAAATTGCCCAATTGTAACTATATGTTCTCTCAGAAGCCAAATTATGTTTTTACAGCTTTTCTCCTTTTTTAAAAGATTTATTTATGCAGGGCCTCCCTGGTGGCACAGTGGTTGGGCGCCGTGCTGTGGAGCTGTCAGCCGCGGGGACGCGGGTTCGAAGCCCAGTCGGGGAGATTCCCACGTGGCGCGGCGGACCTCTCCTGCCTCGCCCGCTGCTCCCCTCAGCAGTGTATTTCCGTCGATCTGCCTGTTCTGCTCCCACTCTGTCTCTGGTGGACCCTCTCGCCGTCCCACGCCTCTGGCCTGTGCCCCAGTTGTATGCATAAATAAATAAATCTTTAAAAAAAAAAGATTTATTTATGCATACAAGCTGGGGTATAAGCCAGAGGTTTGGGGTGGTAAGGAGATTCACCAGAGACAGAGTGGGGAGCAGAAAAGGCAGATCTACTAAAGTACACTGCTGAGGGGAACAAGTGGGCGAGGCAGGAGAGGTCTGCTGTGACATGTGGGAATCTCCCTGGACGGGGGACTGCACTTGTGCTGCAGTGGCTGCTGATAGCTTCATAGTGCTGCACTTAACCTAGGCGCCACCAGGGAGGCCCAATTTTTTACAATTTTAAGTGACTCATTAAAATTAATAGGTAAGTGACAGTTTGGCAAAATGGGAGGGAAGTGAAGATGCTAGACACACTTCTCCAGATATTTACAACTAAACTGCAGTAAAACAAAGCCAAAAATTCCTGAGGGGGATATAGACAACCACAGAACACACCAGGAGCAAAGACCCTAGGAATAAAAAGAAATGAAAAATTTTAACTTTATTTGTAGTAATAATGGGGAAGTACAATCCACAAGAGAGATGGCTGACTACTATATAAAGCCCCCTATACCTGTAGATTCAGGCACATGTCAAAATTGGGGATTACCGAATACTCAGAATTGCACTGGATAAGGGGACACATAAGATGGCACCAGGATGGAGGGTGTACTGTTGGAGAGCTGCAGGGATGGGGATGCTGATCAAGGATTACAGGTTTGAGCCATAGATTCTCAACATAGGGCAGCTATAACCTAAACCAATAGGGAGAAGCAGGACAGAGCACATGGGTCTCTTCACAGAAGAAACTATTACTCAAAGTCCAGGCTGAGATATTCAAAACACAGGCCATTCCCCACCCCAAAGCTAAAACCAAAACAAAGAAAGAATTGACAAGAGCACAAGCACCTGTCAATAACATAGTGAATATCAAGCTCTGTATTAGGGGGGAATAAAGAGAACTACTGGCCTGAGAGCCCCTATCAACTACAATCTGTACACAGTGTTGACTGCATCAACTGTTTAAAAATAGCTTAGAGTGCAAGTGAACAGGAAACTGTAAGAGAGACTAAGGCAGAGGAGCTGGCCCAGTAGAGGGGATCACTATAGATCCCCCTCACATAACTCTGGTACCCACAGCAAAGTAGGAAGTTCACTTCCTGAGTTTACTGGGGATGATCTTTGGGTACCCGAATGGCTAGGTCTTCTTTTATTCCTATTACCATCACAGGTAATAGTCCTCTGAATATTTCAAAAGGTGCAAAGGCAATAGTTTGAAAGTCTATCCCTGTTACAAAGAAATATTTTAAATAAGCAGAGAGAAGAACAAACCACAAATGCCAGAGCAAAAACAACCAGAAAGGAGAACAAACCCTCGGTTCCTATGAGCTAGCTACTGACTGGGCAACCGACCTATTTGCGATCTGCAAATCACAGCAGAGCATTCCTTCACTACCTACGGAGCATAGCTAGTATCATGAGGCAGGCCCAGGATGCCTAGGCCTCTGTTGACCTGATTATGTGACTATCTCCATGGTGGTTTCGGATAACTCTGCCTGTGATAACATCCTACTTCACTGATACAAATGTCTCTTAACAAATGGTCACTATGTCCCCTTCTCTGTTCCTTGTAAAGTGTTGTCCCCTACTCCAATCTCACCCTTTGGCCCTTATTCCTCATACCATTGTTGCATGATCAGCTTTGACTACCTTGTATGATTTCAATAAATGGCACAAGAACTTCTGCTCAAGTAGTAAAGTCTTGCCTTGCAAACCTGCTCCACAAATGCTGTGTCCTTCATGATGTTCCCACCACTAAGTAGCAAAAAAGTTCCTGTCACAACACAAACCAACAGAAATGCAAAACATGATAAAAGAGCAATTCAAGGTAATAGTCTTACCAATATCTTACCAATATTTATGAAACTTTAAAAAATAATGGAGGATGGAGAACAACAACAGAGGCCAGGCCCAGAGAAAGGACCCCCCACCATTCACAGCAGAAGCAAAGGGCCCAGGTAAGACTACTGGACAAGTAGAAGCCTACCAGTGGGGGTAGCAGAAACATGGGATCCATAAAATGGGTCATGCAAATAATCCATCATATATATCTCAGTAGAACCCCCCCAAAAAAATTAATAGATGTGGTGTAAGACAATGAGAAATGGAATTTAAATTAAACAAAACAGGGAGTCAAAAAATTAAAAAGACGAACAAAAACAAAAACTTAACAAAATTGCAATAAGCATTTATGTCTCAATAATCACCTCAAAAATAAATGTTCTGAATTCATCCCACAGTACAAAGATGGAGAGTGATTAAAAGGATTCCAAAACAAAATCCAACCTTCTTTTGTTTAAAAGAAATTCATCTTACCAACAAAGTCAAGTATAGATTTAGATAAAAGGCTGGAAGACAGTTCTACAAGCACATACAACCAAAAAAAACAAAATTATAAACAGCTACATCCATATGTGACAAAATATATTTTCAAATAAGAACAGTAGTAAGAGTCAGGCACTATATTGTGATTAAGGGTCAAATTATACATGGAAAAGGACAATTATGGAGCAATATGATATATAACACAATTAATAAATAACATAAGAGAGATACTGTTATTAGTGTATTACCAGTGGGTTTTAAAACTCCACTTAAAACAATGGAAATATCAATTAGGAAAAGTACAAATAAGGAAACAATAACCTTAAATGAGAAGGTAGGCCAAATAGGTACAACAAACATCTACAGAACATTCTACATAAAGAATGCTACATACCCATTGTATTCAAATCTACATGGAACATTTTTAAGAACAGGTACTATCTTGGTACAGTAAGTGGTCAATAAAACTACAAAGATCAAAATCTTACATACTACTCTCTTCTGACCATGATACTTTAAAAAATACATAGACACTAAACATGCTGTTTGAAAGAAACTGGGTCAAATAAGACATTTTCAAATATTTTAAGACAAACAAAAATCATGTACAAACAATCAGTATGTGTGGGATGCAACAAAATTATTATCACGGGAAATAAAATTTCAAAAAGGTCCACATTAAGAAGCAAAAAAAAAAAAAAAACAAACAATCTAATCTCAAACCTAAAGCATCTTGAAAATGAACAAACAAGACCCAAAGCTACTAGAAGGGAGAAAAGAATAAAAATAACAGTGAAAATAAACAAAAGACATCAAACAGAATATACAAGGACAAATGTCAATGAATCTAAAAGCTGGATCCTTAAGAAGATAAACAAAAAAAGAAACGTCTAGGTAGGTCAATAAAAAAGGAAGAGAAAACATTAACTAGAACAATAATAAGTAAAAGAGGAGAAATCACCACAGGACAGTACAGAAATATGAAAGTTCTTAAGTGATTACTATGAACAACTATATGCCAATAAATATGAAATGAAGAAATGGATTAATCACTAGGTCATTATAGTCACCAAAACTAATCCTGGAAGAAATACTATGAGTTGAGCAAACCAATCAAAAGCATGGACACTGAAACAGTAACAAATTTTTTTCTGAAAAAAACAAAATCCAGGACTAGATGACTACAAATTAATTTTATCCATATTTTAAACAAGATATAATGCCCATGTTGCTCAAATTGTTTTTAAAAAGTATCTAAACCAGTTGAAGACAACACAAGAAAATTATAGACCAATATCACTAATGAACACTGACGCAAAATTCTTCAACAAAATCCTGCAAAGTCAATTCAAAAGTGCATCACAAAGATTATAACCATGACCAAGTGGGATTTATCCCACGGTTGAAGGAACGGTTGAATATATGTAAATCAATAAATATAATATGTAACAAAAATAAAGGTAATTTCATGTAAGATTCAGCATCCATTTGTGATTAAAAACTATACATACTCAGAATAGAAAGATCTTACTTCAAGATAATAAAGGCCAAATATCACAAACCAACAACCAATCTAATACTGAATGGGAAAAAACTGAAAGATTTCCCCCCCAAATCAGGAAGAAGATAAAGATGTCCACTGTCACCACTTGTGTTTAACTTGGTACTAGAAGCTTTTTACAGAAATACCAAATAAAAACAGGTAATAAAGGGAATACACATCAGAAAAGCAGAAGTAAAACTACCACTATTCACACGTTATATATGTGACTCGGCCCACGAGTCCAGATCAACGTTGTACCTGAGGAGGAAGCAGGGAGCAAGGGACAGGGGTACGCGAGAAAATGGAGACAAGACAGGAGGTCTGATCAAGTCTCGTTTATTGTTCCGGGGGAAAGAGCATATATAGGGTGACAGTCACTGGGAAGTTACATTAGGTGACGCAGGGTGGTTCGAGATCAGGGATTCAATGAGAGCGCGGCACGGGAAACAATGGGACGGTCCTGCTGACATCAGTTTGGGAAAAATGTACATGGAACGGGGAAACAGAAACCTAAGGCAGTCCTCATGGAAACCTAACCTTATATGGGCAACTCAGGCAATTAGGGCCGTAACTCACCGCTGGGGGCCATCTTGTCCGATGGCTCCTGACATATATGGATACAACAAATTGACATGTTACAAAATCAAGAAAGAAAAATCCCTACCTGTTTCAAATAAAACAGCAAAAAATAAGCACAAAAAATTTAAAGAAGACTCCATTTACATTTGCTTCAAAATCAATTAAATACTTTGGAATCAATCAAGGGAGGTAAAATACTTATAAGAGAAATAACAAGATGTTGCTAAAGGACATACATAGGTACCTAAGGAGATGGAAGAGTATGTGATGTTCATGGATGGGGAAAATTAACATAAATAAAGTGACGCTCCTGTCTAAAATGATATATAAATTTAAAGCAATCCCATCAAAATAGCAGTAACTTTTAAAGAAATGTAATGAAAATATTGAATTTATAGAGTTGCAAAATCATGAGAAAAGAGTGAGTAAATGGAAATATCACAATATCTGACTTGAAACTTTACTATAACAGTACTAAAAACTAATATGGTACTGACACATAAATTTATGCATGGATTATGAAACAGAACTAAAAGCCCACAAATAGTTTCACGAATACTCCAGCATCTAATGATAAAGGACCCATGATCATAAACATGGGGAAAAGGCAGTTTAGAAAGCCACAGAGAAAAGAATGAAGTTGGATCACACAATAAGCCTCATATACAAAATAACCTACAAATGGATTAAAACTTTAAATATAAGACATGCAACAATGAAACACACAAAAGAAAATATTGGCCATATGTTCCATGAGATCAACAATAAAAATATTTTTAATGACTTGACCCCTTTGGCAAGGGACTTAAAAACAAAAATAAACAATCAGGATCACCTTATTTGAAACCTTCTATACAATAAAAACTTAAGATAGCCCTCCACAATCCACTGGGAAGCACCCCCAAACACTGCTTAGCCACCAACAACTTCAGAGCCTGTGAACAGCCCAATACAAGTCACAAAGGAAACCATCCGACTATGGAGACCCTATGGCACCCTCTGGGAAGTACCAACCCCAGAACCAGCAAACAGTGCCTTAGGCACACACCCCGGTCTGGGCCTGACAGGGATCCTCCCTTTATCAGCAACCCTCAGCCATACACCTGGAAACAACCTGATGCCTGACCCAGCCACCAGCAACTCAGGTGCAAGCACATGACCCAGTCTGGCCCAGGCAGGGACCTCTACCCTTCACAAATGACTCCCATCCAACTTCTGGGAAACACCACAAACCCTGAACCCAGGAAGGAGCACCTTAGGAAAAGATGCATGCCCCATTCTAGGCCATGCAGGGACTGTTCAATCACTAGCAGCTCCCAGCCAATCCTCCAGGAAGTGCCCCCAAACCTGGATTCAGACACCGGAATCTTAGGAGCCTTCATATGCCTCAATCCCAGCCATACATAGACAAACCCAACATATACAGCCCTCTCTGGAAAGCCACTCAGACCCCAAGCTTAGTCACCAGACTCAGGAGCCCACACACACTCCAATCCAGGCAGCAGAGGACCTTACTCAACATCAGCAACACTTAGAATAACAGTTTGCCATCATAAGGAAATGTGAAGAACTCAGAGACAATGCAAAACAGTGAGTCAAGGATATACAAGAAAACACAGAAAAATAAGTGTGTTTTCTAAGAAATAAAACTAAAGATCAGGAGATCAAAAGTGAAATTCCAAGGAAGGCACTGAAGTACCTAAAGGATGAAAACAGATTAAAAGAGAGGAAAAATACAAAAGTTATATGAGCATAATAAACAAAATGGAAGAGCCAGTCAGTGAACTTGAGGATACAAATTTACAAAGAAACAAGATGGGAAAAGAAACAAAGTGAAAAAAAAAAAAAAGAAACACTTCGTGAACTATGTAATACCAGGACAATGCTATTGGGTTGTCAAAAAAGTCATGACGTATTTTTTTTTCTGTTTTTCTAAAGTCATTTACTTATATAAAGATCAAAGATCAATCATCGATATACTGCCCATATTGTCTGATAAACTTTTGCCACCTTCCAGTGAGCTTCATAATTCCTCATTCATGGAACCTTTATTTACTGCTGAAAAACTGAACAAGGGCCTCCCTGGTGGCGCAGCGGTTAAGCACTGCGCTGTGGAGCTGTTGGCAGCGGGGACGCGAGTTCGACGCCCGGCCAGGGAGAATCCCACATGGTGCGGCAGATCTCTCCTGCCTCGCCTGCTGCTCTCCTCAGCAGTGTATTTCTGATCTGCCTGTTCTGCTCCCCACTCTGTCTCTGGTGAAGCCTCTCGCCACTCCACACCTCTGGCCTGTACCCCAGCTGTATGTATAAATAAATAAATCTAAAAAAAAAAAAAGAAAAGAAAAACTGAACAAGGTGCTGATTTACAACCTCATTTGAATTGAATGTTATACCATGCAAGGAGTTTTATTTTTTCTAATTTTATTTTATAAATATTTTACATCATTCTTCCTTTTTGTACAATGCATGCTTTCTTCTTTCATGTGTAGACCCCGTACAATTCCCATGACCAACTGTCCCATGCAAGGAGTTTTAAAGAGAGTGAAACAAGTGGAAGTCTGATGGCACAAAGTCAAGCAAGTATGGTGGATGTGGCAACAGATCCCATCCAAGCTCCAGTAATTTCTGACGGGTGATCAAACTTGTGCGTGGTCTTCGCATTATCATGATTGAACACAACTCCTTTATGATTAATGAGCTCTGGATATTTCCGGATGCTGGATTCATTCAAACAGTTCAACTGCCAACAGTACACATTCAAACTGATTGTATGGTTCTTTGATAGGAGTTTGAAAAACACGCCACCTTTAAAATCCCAACACACTGAGAGCCTAACCTTCTTCTTCTGATGTCATTTGAGGTGAGCCATCACATCAGGACAAAGACCATTTGCATACCACACTGTTGTAAACAATTCACTTTTCATGACCAGTTATCAGTCTCTTCAAAAAAGGATTGTTTTGTTCACATTTAATGAATGTACTGTACACGTTTATATATGCTGCCAAATGAATGTCTTTTGAGTTCATAAGGAACCCAAATATAGGGCTTGCTTATGTATCCCAACTTTTTCAGGTGTTCATGAAAGCTTGAATGATCGACGTTCAATGTTTCTGCAATCTCTCCTGTCATGTACTGTGGGCTTGACTCTTATCAATGCCTTTATTTTGTCATCATCAACCTTGGTGGGCCTTCCTGACTGAGAAGCATTGTTGAGATTAAAATCGGGCCTCCCTGGTGGAACAGTGGTTGGGCACTGCTCTGTGGAGCTGTCGGCAGCGGCGACGAGAGTTCCACACCCACCAGGGAGATTCTCACATGGTGTGACAGACCTCTCCTGCCTCACCCGCTGCTTCTCTCTGCCTGTTCTGCTCCCCACTGTTTCTGGTGAACCCTCTCGCCGCCCCACACCTCTGGTCTGTACCCCAGCGTGTATTCATAAATAAATAAATCTTTTAAAAAAATAGAATCACCAGCACAGAATTTCATGAAACATTGTTTGCATTGACATTCTTGTAGAGCCTTGTAGCCATAACTTTATGCAACTTTTCACAAGTTTGATTTGTGTTCTTCCCTTTATGGAAGTAAAACTGAAAAATATGGTGAAAATGCAGTTTGGTCTTCCATCTTCAACTTGTTGTAAAATCTCCAAAACTCAAACAAATTTCTCCATTTGGGGGGAGAGGGGAATAAAGCTAAAACTGTCAACGGTAATATGACTAGCAATAACACAGATGCAAATGACTCTAATACTTCCAAAAACGAACTAGTGCCACCTGTTGCAAAAAAGCATCATGACTTTGCCAACAACCCACTAGAAGAACAGACATCCCAGAAGGAAAAGAAAGAGAACACATTTGAAGAAATAATGGCAGAAAACACCCAATTCTGATTAAGGAATCAAATATACCAGTCCAGGAGCAGAAAAAATACTGGGCACCTCAACAAAATGAGACTAAGAAGACATACAGTGCTGAAACTTCCAAGAGTTCAAGACCAAGAAAAAATATTGAAACTGGCAATGGGGCAGAAGCAGAAAACTTACAAAGGAACCCAGAAGCTTCTCAGAAGAAACAATGCAGACATGAAGAGAATAGAACGATGTGAAAGAAAAACATAAAAATACAAACTGCCAACCAAGAATACTATATCCTGCAAGGCTCTCATATAGTTATGAGAGAAAAATAAAGATCTTCTCAGACAAGAAAAACTAAGAGTTTGTGAGAGAAAAAAAAAAATCTCCTGCAAGAAATACTGAAAGGAACTAGAGTATCTAAGCCAAAGATAGAAGGACACAAAAAGAACTGAAAAAGGATGATACAACTAAAAAACTAAGGACAAATGGCAATACTTCCACTTATCAATAGTAACTCTAAATGTGAACAGGACTAGTTCACGAATTAAAAGACACAGAGTCCAAAAATAGATGATTGGATCAAGAAGATGTGGTACATATACACAATGGAATACTATTCAGCATGGAAAGAAGATAAACACATGCAATTTGCAGCGACATGGATGGAATTAGAGGGGATCATACTCAGTGAAATAAGCCAGAAAGAAAGAGAAAAATATCGAATGGTTTCACTTATAACAGGACTATAGGGAGGCC
>PVIJ01006765.1:0-35105 GCA_004024925.1 Scalopus aquaticus
TACAAGCTGGGGTACAGGCCAGAGGCGCGAGGCGGCGAGAGGTTCCACCAGAGAGAGTGGGGAGCAGAACAGGCAGATCAGAAATACACTGCTGAGGGGAGCAGCGGGCGAGGCAGGAGAGGTCTGCCACACCATGTGGGATTCTCCCTGGCTGGGCATCGAACTTGCGTCGCCGCTGCCGACAGCTCCACAGCGCAGCACTCAACCGCTGCGCCACCAGGGAGGCCCCCTTCCAATCTCTTAAAGTTCCTTTTGATGAAGAAAAGTTTGTGACTATAACATAATAGAACTTATCAATCTTTTACTCTTTAATAGTACTTACTTATGGCCTCTTAAGAAAGCTTACCCTCCCCAAATGTCATAAAGATACTTTGCCTTTAGGATCTTCTGGAAGAATTAATCTTGGATTTTCATATTTAGATCTTCACCCAGAATCTGTTTTGTAAATGGTATGTAGTAAGGGTCAATTTCTGTGTTTTCTGCATGAATATTCAGTGGTTTCATCCCCATTTAATGAAATAGCTATCCCTGTCCTACTGCTCAAAAATCCAACCACTTACATAAATCAAGTGTTCATTAATATGTGTGTAGATTCTCCATTATGCTCCATTGCTCTGTTTGTTATTCTTGTCTTAAATACTATATTTTTGTAAAAGGTCTTGGTACATGGCAGAAAAAATCCTCCAACATTAATTTTCTTCTCCAAGAAACCCCTGGTAAGTCCAGGATTTTTGCATATTTTTAGAATCAAATAGTCAATGTCTTTAAAAAGAAAACAGGATTTCTTTGTAATCATCTTTACTATATAAACCAATTCGGAAGGAATTGTCATGTTTATAGTATTGATTTATTCAATCCATGAACAGTTGTATTTTTCTATTAATTTAGGTATTGCTCTCAATAATGACTTATAATTCTACATGAGAAGTCTTACATATATTTTTCAGTTATATTCCTGTGTACCACAGATAATTTCTTGTTATTTAAAAGTTACTTTTACTTTTATTTTCTATTTGTTGCCTGCTATAAATTGAACATTTGTGTTCCCCCAAAATTCATATACTGAAACCAACTCTCCAATGTGTTGGTATTTGGAGGTGGGGCTTTGGGAAGGTGAATATGTCATGAGGATAGGACCTTCATGAATGTGACTATGCTCTTATAGAAGGATCCTACAGAGCTCATTTGTCCCTTCCACTACAGGAAAAAGGCCACTATCTATGAAGCAGGAAGCTACTCTTGACCAGACACTGAATCTACCTACCACTGCCTTGATCTTAGACTTCCTAGACTCCAGAACTGTAAGAAATAAATATTTTTTGTTTAAGCTTCCCAATTTATGGCATTATGACATAGCATCCTGAACAGACTAGTTGTGCTATTTTATGAAAACACAATTGGTATTTTGAATGTGAGATCCATCAACTTGGCCAAGTTTACTCATTAATCCTGATAAAGTAATTAGAGATCTTTGCATTATGTACATATACAGTTATACCCTCTGTGAATAATTAGGTTTTTTTCCTTTCTTTTCATTATTTATATCTTGCTTCTCTTAATGTACTGTCTATATCATTTAGCAATTGCTACATTATAAACCATCCCAAATCAGTCACATATTTCTCACAAGCCTATGGATTAGCTTTTTCTGCTGATTCGAACTAGTCTTGCCTGGACTCACGTTAAGCTAAGCAAATTTGATAATGTGTCTGAATAACTCACATGTCTAGGGCCATCACAGGGACAGCTAAGCTAACTTACTTCTGTTCTACGTGGTCTCATCCTCCAACCTGCTATTATCCCCAAAGGCAGCCGGCAGAATCTCTAGTATAGATAGGGAGGAGGTAACGGGGAGAGAGGGAGAGGAGAGAGGTGTGTCTTTTTGCTCAGAACTGGCACATTGTCAGTTACACCATATTTTTCCCTTGTAATGAAAGGAAAATACAAAGCCAGCTAAGATTGAAGAGCTGGATAAATAGAATACATATTTTGGTGGGAGGGTATACAAAGTAAGTTACATTGCAAAGGGTGTGTAAGGATTGGAACTGTTTTTGTAATCAATCTTTCCCATTGGCCTAAGATATCCAGTACAGAACTGATTAGGAAGGTTTTCCCAATCAAAGGAAATATTTTCAGTATTTTACTATTAATCATGATATTCGCTGATTCTATTCCTAAGAGGTTTTTTCTCTTATAAGTAGTTATTTGATTTTTATAAAATGCTGGTTGTTTATATACTCAAATAATTTTATGATTCTTTTCTCCTATATTTTATTAATGTAATGAGTTACTCTGATTTTATAATGTGAAACTAAACCTGTGCTAATGAAATACAGTGCCTACATTCAGATGTATTTTAAATTTTGTCCTAATTTACTACTTGACCTCAACAAGCATGCGGTTTGAATCACCTAGACCTTTGTTACTGGAAGTAGGTGTCTTCTATTGTTTTCTCATGGCCCAGAAATGTGTTGAAATCTCTCTTTTCTTGATAATGCCCTTTTCCATTCTCATTATTATTTTGAGTTTTTTTTCTTTTTAGTTCTTTATTGTCATATAAGGGCACTCTAAGAAAATAGAAGATACAAATCTACACATGCTATATCTGCCATAGAGCATACAATCTGTCCTGCTTAAAATTACTTTTAATTAAATCATTTAGAAGCATCATTATTTGATCTATTATTTATACTAGCTTTATTGAGATATAATTCAGATACCATACAATTCAGTTTTAAGGTACATGATTCCATACATTTAAGTAAGTTATTTTTCCACAACTATCATGACTAATCTCCAGATATTACTCTTTTAATACACTATTGTTGAGCTCATTTAGGTGCTTACAATATGGAAGGGGAAATGTGACACATGCATGGATAGTGACAGTAGGAAATGGCAGAGAAAATAAACTATGGAGGCAGCATAAAGGAATGTTTCATTAAGGAATCAGTATTTAGCCTGAATTTTGAATAGTGGGTGGAGCAAAGGTAGGACAAATTGGCTTGATATAGAGTGAGACACAAGGACTGTGTGAATTAGAGAAAGATGTCCTCTCCTTCCCCGACCCCATTCCAAGTGTAACTGGGACACCACGAGTGTCCTGGAAGAGCCCAATCATTGAAGCAGGAGGAAAATTCAGGTCTTGTTCTGGTTTGACTAGAACATAAAGCAAATAAGTCATAAAACTGGAGAAGTTGATTATGGAGGACCTTGAAAACTGCTAAGGATGTTGTACTCGATTTAAGAATTTAAAAAGAGCAACACAAAACAACTGGAGATTTTGTTCAGAGGAATGCCATGAACAGAGTTGGGAGTTGGGAAGAATTTGTAGGCTGTAATGTGAAGGGGAGAAGTGAGAGACGAGATCAGTCGGAAGATTTATATCACAGTTCAGCACAGGTAATGAAGACATAAGCTAGCATGACAGAATGAGAATCTAAAGGCATGTGAAACCAACATATGCTGCAAAAATATCACTTACAGGGGCCTCCTTGGTGGCTCAACAGGTTAAAGTCTCAGCATTATGAAGCTATCCACAGCCACTGCAGCACGAGTTCCATCCCCAGCCAGGGAGCTTCCCACATGGCACAGCAGACCTCTCCTGCCTTGCCCACTGCTCCCCTCAGCAGTGGACTTCAGTTAATCTGCCTGTTCTGTTCCCCACTCTGTCTCTGGTGAATCCTCTCACCTCCTGCACCTCTGGCCTACACCCCAGTTCTTGTATGCATGAACAAATCATTTTTTTAAAATACCACTTAGATATTGGGTGGTGAGGGTTAGGGAAAGAATATGTGAAAGTCATGAGAACAAATGAAAGGGATGAGGGTCGCAGACACTAGCAGCCTTCACCTCCAGAGGACAGAGAGACTTGTTGGGGTCGAGGGACAACTTTACCTTCCAAAAATGAAAGAAATTGAAGGAGGTCCTCCCTGGTGATGCAGCGGGTTAAGCACAGCACTATGAAGCTATCAAGAGCCACTGCAGCACAAGTTCGATACCCGGCCAGGGAGATTCCCACATGGTGCAGCAGACCTCTCCTGTCTCACCCGCTGCTTCCCTCACAGTGTGTTTCCATCGGTCTGCCTGTTCTGCTCCCCACTCTGTCTGGTGAACCCTCTCGCCACCCCACACCTCTGGTCTGTACCCCAGCTTGTATGCATAAATAAGTAAAAAAAAAAAAAAAGAAAGAAAGAAAGAAATTGAAGGAGATTCCTGGCACCTACCTCAACCCGAGTCATCAAAATAGTGAGTGCTAAACCATTGTTTCTCCAAGTGCTTCTTGACTCAGTACATCAGAGTCATCTGGGAGCTTGCTGAAGTCAGGCTTTTTCTGGTCCCTCCAGACCTAAAGAGTCAGAATCTCTGGAGCGGGTGAGGGAAAAGGTCTTTTTCCAAGTGATTCTCATGAGAAAACTAATATGAGAACCCCTGGTTGAAAAAAATATGAGAACCCCTGCTTAAATTTAAATTTTAATTTGTGTATTTACGTTCTTTGAATGAACTGAAACACTGGTTTAAGCAAGTGTGGAAAATATTAGGACAGAGTTTATTAAACTCAAAGCACCATCTTAAGTGACAAAAATTTACCTTGGAGTGAGTCTTTCTAACCTCCTTCCTCCTCTCCAAATTCCTTCTCTCCCCCACTCTTTGATCTCTCTATTCTTTCTTCCTTCCTACAAGATAGACCTAGAGCTAAAAACTAAGCAGTAACTGCATCAGTAACCACAACAAAGACTAAAGGTCAGATTCAGAGCCAGGACTAAGCATTAACTCAAGGCTAAGAAAATGTCACTGAAAAGATAAAAGCAGAAAGGGTAAAATATTTACATTTTGTTGTACATATTTCCTTACTATTTAAACATGTATTACCTTCAATCTGTAAAGATTAACAAAACTGGCAAAATTTATCCCTCAAGTTGGAACTTCCTTCCTATTATCCCAGAAATTAAACTTTCTAATAATTATTGCAGTGATATACTGTTATCCCTATTACAAGAAATAGGGTTTTTCCCCCCATTCTCTATCTCCTGTTTTTGTGTTGTCTAAATAAATTGACACCCAGAGTTCCCTTCTGTCCTCACTCTATGGCTTTCAGGAGCTTTTTGCTCCATGAGCAATTCCATCCTTGGCCAGGTTCCCATCTCCTATATTCAGGCAGATTCTCTATCTTCCTAACTTACCTGTTGTCCCTCCACTCCTACACACTGCCTGATTTTAGTCAGAGATACTCTCCAATTGCCATCTATAGGAGATACCAGTAAAGGTACCTGTATCAGATATTCAATTAAACACACATCTTTCTGACCACTCCCCAACTTTCCTTTGCTTCTCTCTCTGCCCGCCCTTTAAGTTAGCAACTTTTCTTCTAGGCCTTTTCTTTTTCTTTCTTTATTTTCTTTAATACTTTTTTTTTAAAGATTTATTTATTTATTTATGCATACAAGCCGGGGTACAGACCAGAGGTGTGGGGCGGCGAGAGAGTTAACCAGAGACACAGTGGGGAGCAGAACAGGCAGATCAACGGAAATACACTGCTGAGGGGAGCAGCGGGCGAGGCAGGAGAGATCTGCTGCGCCATGTGGGATTCTCCCTTGGCAGGGCATCGAACTCACGTTGTTGCTGCCAACAGCTCCACAGCGCAGCACTTAACTGCTGCGCCACCAGGGAGGCCTCTTTTCTTTTTCTTTAAATGTTCTTTCTCACACATTTTTGAAAACATTTTCCAAATGAGGAAAAAGAACTCTGCCCTTGAGGACATTTTTTTCTTAAGATTGACTTATTTATTTAAGCATAGAAGAACTGGGGTGTAGGCCAGAGGTATGGGGGTGGTGGTGAAAGGATTCACCAGAGACAGAGTGGGGACCAGAACAGGCAGATCCACTGAAGTACACAGCTGAGGAGAGCAGCTGGCAAGACAGGAGAGGTCTGCTGTGACATGTGGGAAGCTCCCTGGTAGGGGATCTAACTAGTGCTGCAGTGGCTGCAGACAGCTTCATAGCGCTGAGACTTAACCCCTTGCACCACCAGGGAAGCCTAATTCAGTGAATCTTTATCAAACTCCTACTATGTGTCAAGTACTCCCTTGGGATCTGTCAGTAAACACAAAGATAAAAACAAACATGAAAAATCTCTGCCCCCTCCCCCACGAACCTTCAGTTTAGATTGGAGGACGGCAATTAGCAGTAAACATAATAAACAGATCAACGACATAGTATATCTACACTGAACAAACATTCCAGTTTGCTCAAGATAGTCTCAGATTTTGTACATTGTCATGTTCCCACCCCCCATTCAATTGATGCTCCCTTTTGCTTTCCAGAGTGTTCCCTTTGGTTACTAGATTATATGATCACTCTAGGTATGTTTGAAGATGAAAAGGGCCTTGGGGAATAGACCAGAGAATGAACTGCAATTTTAACAGGGGTCAGAATGGGTCTGAATATTTAAGCTAAGAATTGAAGGAGCTAAGGTTGTTGGCTAAGATGTGATTTTTAAAATTTATATTCTGGCCACCAGATCACCATCCATTTTTCTTTCATTCTGGAAGGACATTATTACTGAGAAGGGCAACTACCACTACTTCCAGTGCTTTGACAAAACTGATTTCATATTATTGTGGCATCCATTATATCCCTGGGGGTTGCAGCTTTCTATTAGTTTCCTGTGGCTGATCCAAGAAAGAAGGCATAACACAGATTTTTAAAGAAATTATGATGCCATGAAAGAGTTTGAGAAGATCAGGAAGGCTGGTATCTTTCAGAGTGCAAAGTAATTTTGGAACATAAAGAATTTCTTTGGGTTAAGCTTCATGGAACTACCTTCCTAAACTATGAAACATGAATATGTGGGCTAAGAAACAGTTTCTCTTGAAATAAACAATTAACAAAAATGTACATATGTTTTATATAGGATATATAACTATATTTTTTTCTAAAACATTGATACCAAAGGGTAAAAAGTTAATTTTTTTCTCCTCCTTACCCCCCCAACTTACTCCTAGAGTTAAACAGTTTATTCTATACTATACATTTTCATGCTTTTCAAGCATATATATAGAATTTGTTTTAAAACATAAATGGTGTCATATTGTACATACTATGCACATTTGTGAATCAACAACTTATGTCACAACATATTGTGACAGTTTCACAGTAATATATATGCATAATAGTCCACGGGGCAGGCATGCCCCCTTCCTACCTGTAAACTTCCTCTCCATCTAAATCAAATTTGCTCTAGTAAAAGGGGGGAATGGGAGATTTGGAGGGAACTGTGGGTGGAGGGAAGGAGAAAAGAGTTAAACCTTTCTTGGTAACTGAGTTGATAGTATCAGTAAGACTCCATGCTGCTTGAGGACTAAGCAATTTTTTTTTCTGAAAAGATTTTATGTATGCAAGGGAGGGAGGTGAGTCCGTCTTCTTTGGCAGCTGCCTTCCTCACAGCAGCCAGAACATTGCTCAAGTCATCTTGCTTCCTCTTGTCACTGATATGTGTCCCTACCCCTTTCTTGATGAACTGGAGTGCCCACTTGTCCATGGCAACCCGCTCAGAGGGGGCACTGCCATACACTTCATGAATCTTGTCCCACGTGAACTTGGTGAGGCGCCTGCAGCAGTGGCTACAGCTCAGCTTACTCACGTTCGAGGTCACTTTGGGCCCCTGTTGAGGCCCTGGGGTAGCACGGAGCCATGGCTACAGCTCTTTAATGGCTGCTGAGCTGGAAGGGTCCAGCAGTTTTCTAGAATAAAAATATACAGTAGTACAAGGGTGACCTTAAGGCCAGCAACGCAGGTTAGGACTCTAAGAATAAAACTTTTTTCTCCAAAATGCAAAAATTGATCATCTCAATGGACGTGAAATCATTGAAGTATTTAAGAGATTTTACTAGAATACTATGAAAGCCCTTGGTTCAGTTCCCACTTCATGGGGTGCTAATTCCTTTCACCCTGCAAATAGGAAAGGGAAGAGAGGGGAGATGTTACTGACATTTAGGATTAATTTTGGTTTTGTTTCTCCTCCTCCTCCCCACCCTCACCCTCACCTGAGTATTGGATCATCTTGGTGATGACAGACCCACCTGAGGTTATCCTTAGGGATAAAAGACTAAGGAGGAGGTTACGATTTATGATAAAAGCATTTCTCTCTGACCAGTGTATTGTAAACTCCAGTTGGTTATGTCATGGCAAGTTAAGTGTGTAATTCACTTCTTTGAGAGAAACTAGTCCTATAGCAATTAATTTTATGTATCTGTCGGCAAGCACTGCTCTGGTAAAGAGGCCATATAAAGGCCAGTAAAACCTTTATAGAACCAAATTCAGAATATCCTAGTAACTGGTTTTCCTCTTCGGTAATTCATTATTATTTTGAAGTCTAAGGACTTCAAAAATATCAGACTGAAAAGTAGAAAAATACAATCCACCATCTGGACATTGTATTCTATTGTACACCAGTCATCATCTGGCTTTTTCCAAAATTATCAGTATGTTCCCCAAATCTCAGGAAGACAGGGCACCCAGACTGAAACCTTTACTTGTCAGCCTTCTGTTTTGGAGTTTGTAGGTAGAGCACAATACCGTGGCTCATAGAAAGAAGAGGGGGATATCTTTAACAAATAGATTAATACTCATAGATTAATTTTTGTTACTTTAGAGTATATAGGACTTTCAGTGGCTCAAATAAAATTCCCTCTGGATTGTCAGGATCTTATTCATGAATAAGAAGGGTGTGATTAGCTTTAGTAACCTTTCCAAATTAAGGGTTCTGGAAAATAAGACCTGCCCTCAGAGTCTATAGCAATTCTTTTAATTTTATTATTATTTATGTCTTTTACATTATTGTTTATTTCCCGTAGGTTTCCCACCACCAACTCACCTGTGAGCTGTCGCCATAGTCCCTTGTGCTCTTTTCTCCCCCATTTTGAGCTCTTATCCTCCCCCTCTCTCGCTGAATGTCTCTATTTTATTTGGTTCCCCTGTATTCCTGCTATAGGTGAAAACATTCGATAGCTTTCTTTTTCCTTTTGGCTTATTTCACTGAGCATGATCCCTTCTAGCTCTATCCATGTTGCTGCAAATTGCATGTGTTTATCTTTTTTGAAGTAATTCATTTTTTTTAAAGAAATGTGTTTATTAATTTGTAATGTTAGGCTGCTGTGAGCTACAATGTTCTTAGTAGTGACTTAATTTTCCTTATGAGACCTCATTTTATATCAGATGATAATATTCTTATTGAATAAAGTATGTTTTTCTTTTTAAAAATTATATAATTCAGCCCTACACAAAGTCACACTTACTGTCCACAGCATACTCACATGAACACTCACATTCTAAAGTAATGAAATTTACCTGCACTAGCACCATACAAAGCAATGTAATAACACAGCATGAATTTTTAAGCATCTTGTCCATGAGAAAAAGCAAAATGGCAGTCTGTCCCTAATTCCTAATAATGAATGTCCTTCCGTTTTGACCTT
This sequence comes from Scalopus aquaticus, assembly GCA_004024925.1. Lineage (NCBI taxonomy): Eukaryota > Metazoa > Chordata > Mammalia > Eulipotyphla > Talpidae > Scalopus > Scalopus aquaticus. The sequence continues at coordinate 9,476 of PVIJ01006765.1, forward strand.
TCTGTGTTATTGGACAAGAGGAAGGAGATCAAGGTAAAAATAACAAGGAATAAGAACAGACAAGGCTAAGATGAAAGAAAGTTTGCCAACCACCTGCCAGATGGGAAAATTCTTACAGCTTATGAGCATCTGAATTACCCAAGATTTTTTACAGGCAGACACAAATTATATACAGAAGATAAATTGCCTCTGTCTCTGAAACACAAAATCTCTAAGGCCACCTAATGCTATTTTAAAAATGTATGAATACATATATCACCATTTTTACTTTATAATATGAACTAGAGAAAAATCACTGCAGCATTATTAGCCAGATCTCATTACTGCATGGTTAATTAGCGAACATTTGTAAAATGCTTTGAAGATGAAAAGCATAAAAATTCTAAGAATTGTTAAATAATATGAGAGGAAATAATAAAATAAGTACATTGTTAACATTAATTTTTATGTTATCACTTATTATCTGTTCCCTACCTTTGACATTTGGGACTGAATTGTATATAAAGGCTGAGGTTGTCATATTCATTACAACTGTGCATTACAGCATTAAAGTAGCTCCAAATCAGTACTTGCCCCAAAAAACGAATTTTCAAGTACAAGCAAATTAATGTCCAGGGAGATCCCCACTAACACTGGTTAAAGAGTTAACTAGTTAAATTATCCGTCCTCTCCAAGGAAAGGTATATTAATTCAGAAGCAATTAATAAGCATTTCTACTTTATTCAAAACAATGCAAAATATACTAACAAATGGTAGATAAGCTGAACCGGTTTAGGATAAAACATATGATTCTACTTTCCAACTCACTGTCTAGTTATAGATCCTGCCACTGAATAGCTTGGACAGTATATTATGTAGTGTTGACTGTTGCCTACATTTTGCTGTCATCAAAGTGAGTGAGTAAAACTTTTCTGAAGCTGCAGTTTTACTCCCTGTCATTTTACCTCCTCCTTCCCCAATCCTAAATGGTAAGAAGGACTGACAGCAACCCTGCCTTAAGAAAAATCTTTGACAACCTGCCAGGGACTGATCCAAATGGAAGAAAAAAGGCTATAGTAAAATAGTCTCAAAAGTGAAAGCATTCAGTAAAACAGGAAATAGATCAAGTATATTCAAAGTATTTGCAAACTGTTTAATTGGGCTAGGGAAAGTGAAACTTCCTATCATGACACCATCCTTATTGTGAGACCCACTTCAATGATACTAAAGTTAATCTCAAGTCCTGTTACAGGAAACTCATCCTTATTAAAGTAACATTAAGTGCTCCTTTTTTATTGATCTTCCCCTTCAGCTTAATGATAGAAACTTACTGATGTTTTAATAATAACCTCACAAGCTTTATCTCATTTTACTTTGCCTTAGTACTAAGAGATGTGGTGCAAACTAACTTAGCATAAACATATTGCAGATGTCTTTAAAGGCCAGGGGGAGGTGAAAAAAAAAAGATTCAATTGAGCTGCGTGTTAACAAAGATGGCTGAAAAACTAAAAGATAAAAGGGAGGCTCCAGTGTGAACATCAAAGAATTGTTAATGACAAGAAATGCCATTAGGGTTAGCATCTCTTTTGTTTCAACCCTTTCACACCTGCAACGTGTGGTGAGCTAAGCCTTTGTTCCAAAATCTGAATTACCTCCATTAGCATTTACAGAAAAATGGTTGGGAAACAACAGAAACATACTTAGGGCTCTCCCCTTATGCTGGAAAAGTCAGAAATTAGTTAGGTATCTGGATTTCCCTCCAGTTACTGGATATAACTATAGAGACTGTAAGGTGTAAGGTAATGGGTTGCAAATAAGCTTGATAAAAATGTGAGAATGGCTTTGTAACTAGGAGAACATGAATGTAGGCAACATGGAGAAGCACATATAGCAGCTCAGGCATTAGCAACAGCGAAATCAGAGCGTGAAATTCAGATTAGCCCTCCCCAGGCTGTGAAAGGAAGGGGGTATTGCAAGACTTGGCATGGCGAAAGGTGTAACCTGTTTTATTTGGCCCCTGAAAAATTTTAACAGATGGTGGGACCAGCTGTCTTTTTCAGCCATTTAATAAACTCTTCGGTGGTAACAGTTTGGAAAGTGGGGGTTTTTTGTTTTAGGCCAGAGGAGAAAATAAAGAAATCTGTCCCAAATTGTCTTTGCCAAGTAGTAAAGCCTGAAAATATTATGAAAAGTTAAAGGGGAAATTCTAATCAACTATATTGTCATCATCATATTTTTTAAGAGTAGCAACAAAAACAAATTCTTCTCTGCCAAATTAGATTGCTAACTACTGAAAACATGTATTTTGTTTCAGTGTTTTTATATGGGATTGTGTATTTATCTGAGATTTTAATTTTGGTTTTTCAAAAAAGAGATGCCTAGCTATCGTGTTTAATGCTCATTGACAAATTAACAGCACTTTAGGGCAGCTATTCACAGCATTACAAAAAGAAGCAAACTAAACATTTATTGGAAGTTAGCACTCATAGACGGTAAATAATTTGTCATACTGAATGAAGGGGTGAATTCCCTCCAATTTATATAATTAGTCTAAGATGGCCAGAATCCTCTAAATCATGTTGAATAAATTACTGAGCCCAGTTCAAGACCTCGGAATTGGAAAAAAAGCTCATGTCAAGTTATTTTCAGGACAGGATCTCAGCGATTTTGCTTTTGAGCCTAAAATACCTTGTAAAATTAGCAACTTTTTCTGTGCCAGTTAAACAACTCTCAATTATGGGAGATATTGTTTACGAAGTTCCTCCTCTGATTGGCCCATAAACACAACTCTTTTTTGCAAATTTCCATGATTCCTGGCTGAGCAACAGCCATTTCCATGTGGCAAAGCTTCATTTTGTCCATAGACCTATTACAGATCCCAGAGTTTGTCTAAGATAAATTGCAGCAATACAATATAAACTCTTTAAATGAGGGGAAATCAGATATTTTTAGACGCAGAAAGCATATGCAACTTTCATTGTATGTAGTAAAATTCTTTTGCTTAACTTCCAGCTTACCTCATTTCGGGATTGCTAGTAATGCTTGGTTTCCAAACAGTTAGCAAGTGGTAGGTGATTGAGAAAGGAATAATCAATAATTCTACCTGGAAAAGTTAGCTCATTCATCTGGAATAAGTTAGTTCAATTATCAAGCTACTCACCAAAATTAACAGAATTTCTAATTCCACAATTACCATGATTTGTGAAGTGCCTCAAATTATACTTCTTCCTCTGGGGCTAACTTTCATTCATTCAACACATTTTTAATGAGCAACTACTATATACAAGGCACTGTGCCAGCAGCTGAAGAAACAAGGTAGGTAGACATGGTCTCTTGGAGCTTTATATACCTTATAATTTCTTCACTATATAAAGAATGAGAAAAATGCCATAAACAAAGCCCTTCACACCGGAATGTTTACAATGGATCTACCCAACTAAAAAAAAAATTCTATATGATGCAGATGAGTGTGAAACTTTAATGTAAGAGGGAGGGACTTGCCCTACACTGTAAATAGAAAACCACTTAGGAAGACAACAGCAAATGCAAGCTCTTCCTAGGAACCCTGAGTAAAGCTTCTGGCTTTTCATTGCATGGTTTTTTGTCTCCCAGCCACTGGCTTCAGATAGATGTCTCAAGCCCCTCACTAAATTATGGTCATCCAGAATTTATTTTATTAGCATTATAGAATACAGACTGTTCTTCTAACTTAGTGGGAATAAATAGTTTCAAGTAGAGGGAAAAAAAGAAATGGAGTTTTATAGAATTAAAGACATTAATACTGGGCCTCCCTGGTGGCGCAGGGGTTGAGCGCTGCGCTGTGAGCTGTCGGCAGCGCGCAATGTGAGTTCGACGCCCGGCCGGGGAGAATCCCACATGGTGCGGCAGACCTCTCCTGCCTCGCCCACTGCTCCCCTCAACAGTGTATTTCTGATCTGCCTGTTCTGCTCCCCGCTCTGTCTCTGGTGAACCCTCTCACCGCCCCACACCTCTGTCCTGTACCCCAGCTTGTATGTATGTATAAATAAGTAAATATTTTTTAAAAAAAAAAGACATTAATACTGATCACCTAGGTTGATCTTACAGTCTAAAAGGGAGAACTTCTTATTCCACTTCTTAATTCCAAAATTTCAATACCTGTATTTCTGTCTTGTGAACCACTTACAAATATCAAAGTCAATTTAAATACTCAATTTAAATACTCAGATTTTCCATAATATAGAAATGTAGTTTACCATGAATATACAAAAAGAATGTGGGAAATCATGTAAAATCCAATGAAACCTGTGCTGCAAATTTCATGTTTCTGTCTAGAGTGTTATACTTTTGTTTCTCTTTCAATAGCATCAAATCAACAGGTGATCTGAGACTAGTGAACGACCTGGGATTTGGAATTAGTCACTGCTGTGAGTGCCATTAGGATAATAAAGATAGGATCCTCTACCAAGTCTTAGAAAGCTACCATCATGGCTGGCCATCTCACCTTCACATCTGCCAGGCAGATCCTCAGCAACAGCCAGCACAATAGCCCATGGAAAGAGAGTACCAAAAGCATCAACCCTAAGGAGAATAATCTCAGTGACACCCAAATAACAGTTCTGGTAACAAAGTCCACATATTTATGCAGCCACCTTAATGCTTTCCATAAATGAGTATTATATTTGATGTCTTTCCTTTTTATTTTCAGCAAAATGTTTCTTCTGAGATAGTACTGTAACATTTCAACTGGGGGCAAAAACAAAAACATTTCAACTAGGGACAAAAAAATTATTCTAATTAAAAGCTGGGAATGGTGAAGTAATGAAGCCTATTAAAAGGTGATAAGCAAATATTAGCCTATAAATTTTCTTAGGAAATAAGGAATTTTCCAAATATCCAGGAAACAAACTTTTAAAAAAAATTGAGCAAGAGGGGCCTCCCTGGTGGCACCAGGGTTTAAGTTTCACCACTATGAAGCTATCTGCAGCATTAGTTCGATCCCCAGCTGGGGATCTGACCCACGTGGTATAGCAGACCTCTCCTGTCTCATCCGCTGCTCCCCTCAGCTGTGTATTTCAGTCAGTTGCCTATTCTGCTCCCCATTCTGTCTCTGATGAATCCTCTCAACCCCCACCCCACACCTCTGGCCTCCACCCCAGCTCTTGTGTGTACAAATAAATAAATCTTAAAAAAAAATAGACCAAGAAACTTTTTTTTATTTATTTATTTTTATTTTTGCATACAAACTGGGATGCAGGCCAGAGGTGTGAGGATTCACCAGAGACAGAGTAGGGAGCAGAACAGGCAAATAGATGGAAATACACTGCTGAGGGGAACAGCGGGTGAGGCAGGAGAGGCCTGCTCCACTATGTGGGATTCTCCCAGGCCGGGCATTGAACTTGCAGCCACAGCTGCCACAGCACTGCTCTTAACCCATTGCGCCATCAGGGAGCCCCAGACCAAGAAAATTTTATGTGCATATTACGCAGTATCTAATAGAGTAAATTCTTAAATTGAATAATTAGTAACAATTAAATTTTTAGCACTTAAAAGAATAGGTTAGCAAATTGGTTAACAAATTAGAAGTGCATGCAAAAATTATTTCCAATACTATAAGAGCTATAATTAATATAATAAACATTTGAAAGAGATGGAATACTTGACAAAATTGTTCGTAATTTCATTAATAGCATTCAAAAGATATTTATTGAATACTTGCTATCTGCTAGCTATTCTATGATAGATAGACTGATAAAGCAGATACCATTCACCTAGTACAAAGAGCCAAAATATGCTGGAGAAGTTGGTGGTGATGTTTGCACAAAAAAATGTGAATATGGGTCTCCCTGGTGCGCAATGGGTTGAGTCTCAGCTTAGGAAGCTGTCCGCAGCCACTGCAGCACAAGTTCAATCCCCGGCTAGGGAGCTTCCCACATGGTGCAGCAGACCTCTCCTGCCTTGCCCACTGCTCCCCTCAGCAGTGTACTTCAGTCAATCTGCCTGTTCTGCTCCCCACTCTGTCTCTGCTGACTCCTCTCACAACTCCACACCTCTGGCCTGCACCCCAGTTCTTGTATGTATAAATAAATAAATCTTTTTTTAAAAATGTGAATATGCTTAATGCCACTAATTGTACACTTAAAATGATAAAATTTTATGTTGTTCATAATTTTCAAGAAAAATGTTTTTAAGTATTGAGTTGAAAATATAAGCTAGAAATAACATCTGTTGCATACACAGTAAAAGCTAATAACCTTATTATTTTTATCATTCAATAAATATGTACTGACTGCTAAAACATACTAAAAATACAGTGGAAATCAAGATGTGGTCTCACCTTCTACCATAATAAGCTCCAAATTAAGAAAAAGAGAAATATCCCAAAAGAGAAATGAAGAAAAGAGATATGCCTGGGCAGTTCACAAAAAAATATCAAATTGACAACTATGAAAAAGTAGCCACAGTAGAAGACAGAAATTACAAAGTAGCATTTTTACTTTCAGATTGGCTCTTTTTTTTTCCCTAATTAAAGTGTTCAGTGTTAGTGAGAATACTGGGAAGTGTGTATTCTCAAACTCTAGTAGGAGGAATGTAAATTAAGCATGAACTTCCTGGCCTGCAACCTGAGAATATATATTAAAATCTTTGAAACAGTGCTTACCCCTCCCCAACTATTCCCCTTACAGAAGTGCATCCTGAAAGAATGGTCTGAGATATGTATAAAATGTTGCTTTATGCATGATGACAAAAAAAAACTTGGAAATGATTCAAATATTCCATAGTCGGACATTAGTTAGGTAAGTTGTGGTATAGCCATACCATGGAATAACATACAATCATTTTTAAAAATGACTCAAGAAAGTGGGAAAAGAAGTCTGGCTATAAAACCATAAAAAAAATCACTATTTTCATTTAAAAATAGGTATATGTAGCCATAGAAACCATTAGAAAGATATATTAAGAGGCTGGCAATAGTTCTCTTTTTGAATTAAACATTTAATAGTTATTAGGAAAGAAATGTTTACTAGGAAAAAGTAGTTGGATGTTTACACTTCATTGGAGAGGTCTATTTATATTTGAAAAGACCTATAATTTACTTTACTCTCTAATGCAAAATGCTTTTCTGTGTAATCTTTTGAACATGTGTAATACTGATTTAACTTTTGAACATGTGTAATACTGATTTAACATCTTGTTTCCTGTTAAAAAGGTTTTAGGAATGGACTCTCTACCAGTCATCCAGAGGAAAGGCCTTACAAACTTTTTTTTAAAAAAAGATTTATTCATTTATGCATACAAGAGCTGGGGTGTAGGCTAGAGGGGTGGGGGTGGTGAGAGGATTCACCAGAGACAGAATGGGGAGCAGAACAGGCAGATTGACAGAAATACACTGCTGAGGGGAGCAGCAGTGGCGAGGGAGGAGAGGTCTGCTATACCATGTGGGAAGCTCCCTGGCTGGGGATCGAACTTGTGCTACAGTGGCTGCTGATAGCTTCATAGTGCTGCGCTTAACCCCTTGCGCCACCAGGGAGGCCCCTTACAAACTTTTTTTAAGATAGTTAAAAATTATGGCACATCATTATAATGGACTATTAAACAACTGTTAGAAATTAAAATTATGTTAATTGTGCTAACATAAATTAATAAATTCAAATTATGTTAATTACATTTATGGTAAACATTAAGTAAGACTGGCAGGATAAATATATAGATGCACCTTAGAGTTTCAGCAATGTAATAATGTATTAATGTTTATGGAGCTCATAGGTAGGAAAATGACTAGAAAGGTGCTCGGAGGGTGAGATGACTCAAAATAAGATTTAAGTTTACTTTTACGTGCTCATGTGAATTTTCAATAAATATGTAAAAGAAGGGCTATGTGAGACTAGAAAAGTGGATTAATTTTGTGAGCGAGGTTAAATGACTTAGACCAAGACTGATGGAGACCTGTACCTCTGTGGGGTCACTGCTTATCCAGAGGTACAGCTTCATCTTTGCAAGTTCGACTTTAATCAATCTATCAAGGGGTCCGCAGAACTGACAAACTGAATGTAGTTTTCAGTCAACAGCCTGTCCTTTTGAAGTCTCACAAACATTTAAGAAACAGAGAGCCATTATCGTGAAGCCAGAAGCTCCTTTTCTTCTAGCTCCCCAGCCCTAACACCCTAGTACCACTGCTGGTTTTCTAGGCCATTGAAATCATGGCCCATCTAATTTGCAAAAGACAGATCTGTAAAACTGGATTACAAAGTATTAAGTAGGAAAACCTACTTCAGCAAACTAAGATCAAGTTAAGAGAACTGGGGAGAGTGAAGTAAAAGGACAGAGTTCTGAGAGCCTCCTGCATCACAACACAGCAGGCGCGGCCTGGTGCTTGAGCCCCAGCCCTATTCTACCTTTATTGATCAGTCTAGGGGTGGGGCCCAGTCTACTGAGGCTTACTTTCCAGGGGGGTGGGGGTGGGAGGGGCCTGTCGCAGGGGAAAGGGTGTGCAGTTAGGATGGCCACTTGAGTGGGGCTAGCTGAATCCTGTCTTCTCATCACTGACAAATACTTCATATCCCACCTCAATCAAAACACCAGTAACAATACTGCTCATACTTTGTTAGACATTCAGATGAGAGTTGAGAGAAACATCAGTCTCGTCAGCCACATTTGCAAATAATTTCTTGGTACTTTGAAAGATTTTCAAAGATGCAGTAATCTCATGTTATTTCAATTTCAGAGGGAGATTTTTCTTATTATGTTGCTAATTTTGGCTATACACTCTATTTGGATTCTGAAAATCTCTACATATTAATAAAAACCAATATTCTAAAACTAAACTTATAGAACAAGATACTTCAAAACCCTGGCATTTGTTTTTCTTTGACTGAAATAAAAACTTCTAAAGAAAGGTAATGTTCAGGGCACTGATCTTCTATTTCAGTTTTGACAGCCGAATTCAGAGCCTAAAACTTTGCATTAATTATATTACTCTTTTGATAATAAAAGAGATGCATCGAATCCTTTGAAACAGTTGTGGCCAGATGGAGGTATAATTTGAAAATGACAGCATCTATGAAAGTTGTTGGATTGACTGCTCTGGGGACCAAAACTTGAGATTTCTCTGCAAAGCAGAGCACAGACAACAATGATGAAGGTTTTAACTCTGACTGCCCAATTTCTGTCACTGAGTCTCAGTCCTGCCCTGCTGGGGCCTCTGACTCCAGGTGGAAGAGTAATTTGGTCTCCCCTTGACTTAATCCTCGGCTATCTGCGGAAACCTCACCAAGGGTGCCAACTGTACGGAAGGCTCTGGGTTTCAAACACCTGTCCACTAGGAACTGGACTCACACGTAACCCCAACTCCTTTCATGTGGCCGCAAGACAGACATCAGATGGTAGCAATTTCTGGTCCCCTCTAAGTGGATGGGTTATGAGGTGTCCCACAGCTCTCTGCGACAGCTTCACTATTTTCCAGATACTTTAGAACTGTGGAACTTAAAGTGTAAACTAAAATAACAAACATCTTCAGGAAGCCTGGTCAGAATTCTAGACAAGGATTCCTTTCATTTCATTCTCACAATTATGTATTCTTATTATATTTACTTATGTACTTTTAAATTTTTAATTAACATTAATTTTATGATTGATGCATTATTCTAAATCTTTATATTTATGAAATGTTTTAATCATCATAACCCTGTAAGGTAGGTACTATTATTACCTTCCTGTTGCAGACAAGACAGACACAACGAGGTTAAGTGAACTGTCCAAGGTCACAAAGTACTAAGTGGCTGAGATGGAATTTACACCCGGGCAGTCTGACTCCAAAATCTGTGCCTCAGATGTAACATCAATTATTTTCTTTATTTAATAGATAAACCCAGGCACTAGAGGGTTGCTTGATTTACTTCAAGTCACACAGCTTGGATGTGTCTTTTAACTCTCAGTCCTGGCTTTTTCTGCTCTGCTCACCATCTCGATGCTTGTATGGGGCCGTTGTCTCCATCCTCCCAGCCCGTCCTGTTCACACCCAAAGCCCACTGCATGACTGGAGAGCCTTGAAACTCCCAGCAGAGCAAGTCTGTGACTAACTCAAGGTTGGGCTTTCTGCCCAGGCTTCCCTGGCCTGGAAACCACCTAAAATAGGAAATCGGGACCTCTCAGGTACCTGACTAGCCACTAAGGCCTTTTTCTGACACACATGGTAACAGGATGCTCCCTTCACTCCTTTGTCATTTCATTCAACATATATTTAATGAGGATCTGCTGACAAGCACCATGCTGGGCATGGAGCGCAGTGGTGAGCACCATGGGCCCCGTACCGAGGAGCCCACGGTGTACATACTGCTGCAGCGGTGACATCAGGCAATTCCAACATCCCACAGAAAGTGTCACGAAAGGGACAGGTGAGCAGGTAAGCAAGGCTGCTGCGGAGCATAGCAGAGGAGCAGGAACCAGTGGAAGGTTCCTCAGCAGTTGCAGTGAGCCCACAGCAGGATGTCACTGCACAAGTTCACTGAAGCTTGTGTGTGGTTCTGAGGGGAGGTACTATAATAGTCACTGAGGAGTTTTAAGCCAGAAACTAATGTAACCTAAGTGCAGTTTCCCTCACGGTAATAATAAGCGCTAACCCTTATTTGTGCTATTAATAAGTTCTCAGCCTCTACATATGATATTTGTCTTAGTGAGCCCAGGCTAATCCTAATAGAACACTCTAGACTGAGAGGCTTAAACAGCAGAAATTTATTTCTCACAGTTTTGAAACCTGGGAACCCCAAGCTCAAGCTGCCAGCCAATTCCCTTCCTGGTGAGAGCTTTCTTCCTGGTTGGCAGAGGAACGTGGTCATGCTGCACCTGAACATTCAGTTGAGAGCAATGGGGAGCAGGGAAGAGCAGCGGGGAGCAGGGGAGAGCAGGCTCTCTGATCTCTACTTATAAGAGCACTAATCCCACCGTGTGGACTTCACTCTCACGACTTTACCTATATCTAACTACCTTCAAAAGGCCCTACCTCCAAATATCACCACCTAGGCTTAGAGCTACAACATATGAACATTTGGAGACACATTCAGTCCATGACAATATTAGTTGTGCTGCATAAGGCATGAGGTTGGAGTTATACTGTCCTGTTTTATAAAGAGCCACTGAGACACAGGCTAGACCACAATTTGGTGGGACCAGGCTTTGAAACTAGACATCTAGGCTAATATTTACTCTGCTAGACTCCCTACCACCAGCACAGTGTCACACAAAGTATTTAATAAATGTTTGAGACGTTTGGTAGCCACTTTTTCACTTTCCCCCGGTTCAAGTGTTCTTAGCTCTGCTGCTTCTTTTAGAAATATCAGAAAAGCTTTTTCAAAAATTTCTTTCAAAGAAATGAAAACTTTCATCCTCACAAAAACTTGTACACAAATGTTTACAGTAGCTTTCTTTGTAATAACCAAAAACCTGAAACAACCAATATGTCATTCAGTAAATAGATGGGTAAATGGCCGTATATCCATATAATGGAACACTACTCAGCAGTAAAAAGGAACAAACTGTTGACACACATGCAACAACTTGAATGAGTCTCAAAAGCATTATGCTCAAAAACTGTCAATCTCAGAAAGTTTAATTCTGTAAGATTCTATTTATATAACATTCCCAAAACGACAAAATTAGAGAGGTAAAGAGCAGATTACTAGATGCAAAAAGTTGGGGGTGGTGAGGTATGGGGGCTGGGTGTGACTGTAACAGGAAGGAGCCTTGTGATGAGTAAATAGTTCTGTATCTTGATTGTTATGTTGGTCACAAATCTACCTATGATAAAATAGCCTAGAACCTCCACTCTGTACCAATGTCAATTTCCTGGTTTTACGTACTCTCGTTATGTAATCATTGCGAAAGCTGGGTGAAGGATACACAGGACATCTCTGTACTAATTTTGTGACTTCCTATGAAGCTATAGTTATTTTGAAATAAAAAGTTTTTTTTTTTTAATGTCAATACCTGTGCCCAACAGATCCTGATTTGTCTCTGGACAGCCTGGTTATAAGTTATATTTGAAAAGCTGCCGAAATGATTTTCACTTAAATCCAGAATTAAGTACATCTGAGCCAGTGCCTGGAATCCTACGGTTGGAGGTACTTTTGAGTTGAGATATTGTTTTGAAGAATCCCTAATAAAATATAAGAGGAAGCTTTGCAAGATTTGCTAGTTGTCATCTGGCAAAGGACATGTCCCTGAGAAGCTAGGACACCAGAGAGTGAATGACAAGGGGAGAAAGGGAAGTCCCAAAACAGAGAGAATCATCAGCAAGCAGCAACTCTAAATCCCCAATTTGCTCATTTGATCAGGCTCCCTGCTGATGCTACCTCTGCAAGTGTGAGCCCAAATGCCCACAGGTGGATTCCAGCTCCTGCATTAAGACCTTCCTCCTCCACTGGAGATCCAAGTTACCAGGTCAGGCTTCAAGGTCTTGTCTATTTAATTTTTTACCATGGCCTCATAGCAAGGGTCGCTGAGTCCCAGAGGGCCAATGCTGAATAACCATGTGATGAACTGTCTTTGGGACAGAGCTCATACAGAAAGGTGCCAAGCATGTTTTCACGACCTTGCAACCCAATGTATGCTAACACTTTCAAAGAGGTTATTAAATTGGTATTGATTAAGTGCAGGTCAAGAATCAAGCACTTATGCTTGGCAGCTGGCAGCTCAGGTTTCCAGTGAGTCTCCAAAGACTCTGAAAGAGTTTCAGCGCAAGAAAGGAAACAGACTGGGCATCTGAAGCTCCTCAGTTTCCCTGGGACCGCTACAAGATGGGAGCCACGTGTGCCCCCATATTAACACGGTGACCACCCATGGAGGCTTGGGGCAGCTGCCGGCATGAGTCCTGGAATGCATTTTCTGGTAGCTGCATTTGGGTAAGTGGCAGACTTCCTGGCTGCCTCTTTTTCTATTTTATAGCCTCTTGGCTGTCTGTGCAGAGATGTTCTGGCAGCTGGGGACCTGCCCTGGGGCGGATTTGGGATCCTGATGAGTGGCTTTGTTCTTTCAAACATTATTGTTATCCCACTCACCTATTCCTGTGAATAATTTGCTAATTTTGGCCATAAAAACAAGTTCTTAAACAACCTCCAGTAATATGTCTTTTTATGTTGATCAGGGGAGTATTTTCCTGCCTCTTCTTTGTTTGATATGGAAATGAGTCTGGTAGTGGTATAGCCAGTCAGGAGTAAGAGCATAGGAGAGAAAGAAGATTTTGCCCACCATAAAGGTGGCTTCTGCTCTCTTCTGTAAGTCTTTGAAGAATTAGTTATTAGTTCTTGGAAAACAAAAGACTCTCAAAATAAATGAACATCAAATTAGAGTTCCTAGGGGTGTGTATGAGTACATTCTGAGTGTCTATAAAACATACTGCGTAGCACATGCTGCCTGATACTGCTATTGGTGAATCATTTGGGACAAAACTTCCTTGTGGAAGGAATTAATAGGATTGGAAAAGTAAAATCTTCACAAATCAAGTGAACCTCTGGATCCACAGTCGTATTGTTTTGATCAAGTCAGATGTGCCTCCAAATACCCAGGTCCACTGCAGCAAAATGAGGCAAGTCAGGCAAAAATGCACAGGACACGCCCTGCTCCCCCTTCTATTCTCTCACCACTAAAACACCCCTTTTGAGCAAGTTCAGCAGTCCACTTATTCTGCTCACTCCCCTTCGCCAAACTAGAAAGTTTCTGATAAAATTACTTATACTTGTTGACGGGTTGGTTGGTTATACATTAATAGGCAAAGTGTCAGTCGATGTGTTACCTTAGCCAGGCATTTTCAATTTAAGACTTTAAGCCATTGTCCTATTTTCAGGTATTTCAAGCTTCAGTGGACCAATAGGGGTGGAGGACAACAGAGAACTCCATGAGTTTTCATTAAACCTAGCTGATTGGAAGAGGTGGGCCTGAAGTCAATTGGAGTTAGCTGTTCTAGGGCAGAGGCATTCCAGTTTTATTCACTAACCTCTGTTAGCCTGGGTCTTTTGCCATCAGGAAGTGACCATTAGGTTCCTCTCCACTCCACTGTCCCTCTTCTCTCTCTCTCCCCTTACTCTCCCTCCCCTTTTGTCACTAACTCCTCCCCATTGCTTCTGCTTCTCTTCCATCACCTCCCCGTATCTTAACCCCCACATTTCCAGGTACAGTTTGTTTTCCAGCACAGGTGATACAGTTTTCCCATCTGTCTTTATGCTATTTTAACCCCTATCACCATTCTTTTAAAATACCTTGAAATGCAGTCCCTCATCTCCTTAATAGAATGAATGCCTGTGCTGAAAGTTCCAGAGCCTCAACGCAGACTCCTGTACTAACCTGCTGGGTGACTTTGTGTATGTCACTTCACCTCTGGACCTCAGCTTCCACATCTATAAAACAATAGATTGGATTGCAAGGCCTGTCTCTACCCTGGAAGCTTATGATCCTATCAACCTTCAGGAACAATTTCTTTAAATATATGTGTGTGTGTGTCACTATCTCAGACTTAAAAGGAGGAACCCCTGTCACATGCTATCACATGAATGGAACTTCAGGACATTATGCTAGTGAAATAAGCCAAAAAGACACACACTGTGTGGACATCACTTATATGAGATATCTAGGGTAGGCAAACTCAAAGAAACAAAGTAGAGTGGTGGTTGCCAAAGGCTGGTGTAATGGGAAGTTGTTGTCTAATGGGTACACATTTCCAGTTTTGCAAAATGAAAACGTTGTGGAGATGGGTCACACAACAATGTGAATATACTTAACACTGTTGATCTGTACACCTGGAAATAATTAGGATGGTAAATTTTATGAGGTGTGTTTTGCTACAAAACTTTCCTTAAAAAATACTTAAATTTCGGGCCTCCCTACTTAAATTTAGAGCTGTAGGCAGCAGCGACGTGAGTTCGACACCCGGGCAGGGAGATTCCCACATGACATGGCAGACCTCTCCTGCCTCGCCCGCTGCTTCCCTCAGCAGTGTATTTCCATTGATCTGCCTATTCTCCCCATTCTGTCTCTGGTGAACCCTCTCACCGCCGCACGCCTCTGGCCTGTACCCCAGCTTGTATGCATAAATAAATCTTTTTTAAAAAATAAAATAATAAAATAAAATGGCCATTATCTTTAAAAAAAAAAAACTTAAATAAATAAAGCATTATTACTGTATGTTGGAAACCAGAAAGAAAAGCAAAAACAAAACAGATGCTTCCTTTATTTCACAGGTGAAGAAAATGAAGCCCAGAGAGGTCAAGAACTTTGCCCAGGGTCATAGCTATGCCTATATGCTTGCTCAGGGTCCTGGGTTTCTTACTATTTTGTAATCAAAATAAGAAAGTTAAGGAATACCATCTTTCCCTGCATTGCTTTTAGATAATGGGGTTAACTCTTCATGTTATACCAGAGAGCAGAGCAATGTATACTTTGGTCAGTTATTAATCAGATTATCAGAAGACAAAAGACAGTTCTTTCTCTCAGATTTAAAAAATTTTTTTAAAGATTTATTTATTTATGTATACAAGCTGGGGTGTAGGCCAGAGGTATGGAGTGGTAAGAGGATTCACCAGGGACAGAGTGGGGAGCAGAACAGGCAGATCTACTGAATTACACCACTGAGGGGAGCAGCCAGTGAGACAGGAGAGGTCTGCTGTGCCATGTGGGAATCTCCCTGGCCAGGTATCGAACTCATGCTGCAGTGGCTCTGGACAGCTTCATAGTGCTGCGCTTAACCTGTTGCACTACCAGGGAGGCCCTCAGATTTAAATTTAAGCCATCATATTCTTAAAATGTTGAGATCTATAGTTTTGTGGCAAGTGACATAATTGGTGATTAAAACCCTCCCCTGATGCTAGGAAGGGAGTGCAGGGCACTGCCCCCTTCGCAGAGGAACCTTGGTAAAGAAAGGCAAAATCAACAGGTCCACAAGAGAAAGGGGGACCCACTTGTCTGGACCACATTGAGATGCCCAGGATGGGCTTCTACTTTGCCTCTGTCCCAAAGATATTTGCCTAAGTGCTTCATAATAATGCTGACACCTGAGGACACCCTAGTAACATATGAAGAAATATGAATGCATTCTGCATCTTAAAAACCCATCCTAACTAAATAAGCATAAAATAATTATTTAAAAGGGAAAGCTAAGTTATGAGAGTGGCCCAAAGGTATTCAAAAGTCACTGAAATGAAAATCAGGCAGCAGTGCCCTAAGTTCCATCATCTATTCCAGAAACAAGTAAATTGATTCCCATTTATTACTGTCAGATTAAAGTTATTGAGTAACTGAAAGTGCTTCTGGTACAGAGTCCAGGTTTTATATTTAAAATAGAATGTTTAGATTGAGTAAATATTAACCTCAAAAATGTCCCAGGTTTACTAGGAGTTTCATTCTACAGTTATGAGTAAAGGAAAACACTAACAATAAACACTTAACATGAACACACAGTGAACCTACCTATGCATAATAACGTGCTTTATTGTGCAGTGAAAAGTTAGACAGTCATCTTAAAATATCTATTTCTAAACACACAGTGTGGTGGAATAGTCCTATCACATAATATATGATTTTAGAGTTTAGTTTTATGTACATTATTTGTATGAATTTCATAATCTGGGGCTGATAATAATCTTTTTTAAGCTGAATGGAATTTCATCAGCTTGGTAATTGTCTATTTCCTTGTCTTCCTTGGTCAGAGAAGGGACAGTGGGAAGGAAATTCCTTTGTGCGGACAGGTATATATGGAGTTCACATGTAGATTTGGACATCATAGTTAAATTAACTATGCAAAAACTGGCATATCTTGGGACAAAATATATATATTCCAAGATAATTAAATCCCTACAATAGTTAGCTGCTGGGGTGAAATTAAAAAAAAAAAAAGATTAGGGCCTCCCTTGTGATGCAGCAGGTTAAGTCACAGCACTATGAAGCTATGGGCAGCCACTGCAGCACAAGTTCAATCCCCAGCCAGGGAGCTTCTCACATGGCACAGCAGACCTCTCCTGCCTTGCCCGCTGCTCCCCTCAGCGGTGTACTTAGTATATCCGCCTGTTCTGCTCCCCACTCTGTCTCTGGTGAATCCTTTCACCACCCCACACCTCTGACCTCTACCCCAGTTCTTGTATGCATAAATTAATAAATCTTATTAAAAAAAAGATTACTTTCAGATGCCCTTCACAAGAAATTCTCTTGAAGATCATTTGTGATTTGAGAAACAGGTCTCCCAGAAGATTACATATTGTTAAAGACATAAAATTTATTTTATTTTTTGGCTGTTTTACTGGGCAAGGTCCTAAGAAGTCATTTAATTCAACCCCCTTGCTACAGAGAGATTTATTGTTGCTTCTTTGCAACTCAATAAATGCTTGAGCCCATGGACCACATACAGAGTGGTACACTGTATATGGTGTATAGTGGAAGCCAAGATGCATCTGTAATTTTATGATATTGGATTACATGACTTTTAAAATATTATTCAAATAAAAATTGCTAAATTTGACTGCCATCTAAGGTTCGGTGAGCAAGAAGAGATTAATGGAAAAGGGAAAGCTAAGGCAGCTTCTCAGAGCAGTGCTGTACAGTCTGATGTGGCTACTGAACACTGAAATGTCACGGCTAAGACTGAGGGACTGAATATTTAATTTAATCAGTTTAACACCAATGTAAATAGCCATATATGGATATTGGCTACTATATTGGACAGCACATTCTTAGAAGTTGTGAAATTGAGCTGGGATATAAAAATTGGTAGGTAAGTGTTTGATAGACAATGAAATTCCCAAGAAAAGGCCAGTGCTTGTGAAAATTCATGGAGGCAGGAAAGTGCCACACATGGCCAAGTGAAAAATCTAGTATCTGGCAAGACTAGAATGGAAGGTAAAAAGGTGGGTTATAGTGGAAGGTAAAGTAGAAGGATACAAAACTATGCAACATCTTGAATGTGATGCAAGCCTGAAAAATATACAATTAATTCATGTTCAATTAGGAGACATTTAGGATTTTCTTTTTTTTTTAAAGATTTATTTTTTATAAATAAATACATACAAGCTTGGGTGCAGGTCGAGAGGCGTGGGGCGGCGAGAGGGTTCACCAGAGACAGAGCGGGGAGCAGAACAGGCAGAAATACACTGCTGAGGGGAGCAGCGGGCAAGGCAGGAGAGGTCTGCCGCGCCATGTGGGATTCTCCCTGGCCGCCATGTGGGATTCTCCCTGGCCGGGTGTCGAACTTGCGTCGCCGCTGCCGACAGCTCCACAGCGCGGCGCTTAACCGCTGCGCCACCGGGGAGGCCCAACATTTAGGATTTTCAAATAAGGTAAAACTGTAAGTTATTCGGTGCTTTAGAAAGATCAGATTATGTGCAACAGGAAATTGAGGGTTGTTTTGACTGTCTTTTGCTATATAACAAACCACATTTAGTGGAGTAAAGCAACAGGCCTAGACTTTCTGGGCCAAGAATTTGGACAGAGCAGAGAGGATGGCTCATCTCTCCAAGATGTCTGGCAGTTCAGCTCAGGTGACTCACACAGCCTGGGGGCTGGAAGCACCCACAGGTTTCTTCATTCACACTTGCTTCCTGGGCTAGGGTGACACAATGGCTGGGGTCAGCTGGGACTGTGATGAGGGCATCTCTAGGCAGCCTCTTATGTGGCTTAGGCTTTTCACTGCTGAGTTCCCAGAGACCGTGTTCCAAGGGAGGTATCTGCAGAGTGACCGTTCCAAGAGAATCAGGCAGAAGCTACTTTTCTTCTGCTGCATTCTATTGGTTATAAACAAGTCACTAAGGCCAGCCAGATGTGGGATGAGAGGTGTTACTAGGATCATCTCTGGAAAACACAGTCTGCCATGTAAGCTATGCAATGGGAGTCTCTAGATAATAAAGACTTCAACTAGAAAAATGGAAGTGGGAAAAGAAATAAGAATTGGTTAACAGCATGGAAACAGAATTAGCAGTGGTAGAAGTGGGGAGTGAAGAAGGAGGAAGCCCAAATGTTTTTAACCTGCACCAATTTAAAAAGCACTAAATCAAAAATCTTGGAAAGTTGAGTGGGTTTGGAAAATGGGAAGGATGTTTGCTGGAAATATATTTATTTTGGAGACCTGATGGGACATTCTTGAGGGGATATCAAAGAAGGCAGTTAGTAATCCAGGGTTGGAGCTCTAGAGAAAGGTCAGCATTAAAGCTGGAGACATTTGGGAGTGAGTCAGGTGCGAAGGAGATGCATGCGTTTGGTAGGAACTCTATAAATATTGATGACAAAATCACACGGTAGCTGAGGCCACAGTGACTGGGCCAAAATTAGTGTTTTTAATAAGAAGAAAGAGCATATTAGTCCAAAGGCAATTCCCTGAAGGAGAAGTGAGGGTCTAAGAATAGAAACCAGAAATTAAAATGAAGCAACTTCAAAATCAGCGAATGTAGCAGATATTTGGATTGGCTCATTCAGTAGCTAGTCCTTCTCTTTCTCGGCCAGAAAACTAAGAGCTATACTCCAGACTTTCTTACAGCAAGGGTTCCAGATACGTGATTTAGGTTGTGCCAATCAGTTGCAACATAGCTATTGTATTTTGCAAGGCAGAAGTAAACATTTGGGACACAGGAAGTGTGCTTCTGCTGCTCCTAGAACAAGCACGGTTATAGTCTACAACAGCTGCAACAGAATCCCTATGTGATATTTGTCACGGGGCAAGTAAGATCATGGTAGAGGTGGCATGATTCTGAAACTGGTTAGCTGCCACTGTGGCATCCCAGTTGGTAGGCAGCTTTCTGATTCCACAGCCTCTTGATCCCAGCAGAGGCTGTGGTTCCCTTATCAGCCTAGGTCTGTAGTGGAGTTCTGGAAGTCCTTTCTGAAAACTCAGCAGAGACTTTGTTTCTTCATCTTTCCAGTCAACCTGTAAAACTTGTAGTAAGTCTTTTCTGCCTAAACTAGGTAGAATGGACTCCATTCACAGTAACTGAACCCTGACTGATACAATAAACAAAAGGCAAGGAGGGGTCCCCATGTAGGTCTTAGAGCCTCTGTAGCAGCCACCTAGGAGAACCTCAGAAAGTTACAAATGAAAACTATCTCAGGGAGCAGGCACGGAAATGGTTGCAAAAGAGAAGATAGCAACTGCAGAGGGGGGTCAAAGCTGATTCCCCAAAAGGGAATATCTAGATCAGAGTGATTCTGCAGGAAAAGATATAGGGTAAAGAGAACAGTTCCTATATGCAACTAAACCATGAACCCACAACTCAGATAAAAAAGGGTGTTGTTTTCAAGACCAAAAAGCCCAAGTCTTGCTAGAAGTAGAGGAAACAGACCTCTCAAATGGAACTGGGGACAGGAAGCCACCTAATATTTGATTTGTGCTAATCTGTCCTTAGCTTGGCTCCTAAAAATAACAGACTAATATTTACTCACATAGTTAAAACTGGAGTCTTAAAACTTCCAAGGCATATAACTGAATTTGTGTGCCCGCTGGTCTGGGGTGAGAGCAAGGAGGGAGAAAGTAGAAACAATAGAAAAGCTCATGGAGTCCAAATACAATCATTGAGGTCAAAACCCATATTTCTCCTTGAGTAAAACCAGATAGCAAACATCTCACATAGGACTGACATTTTCACCATGCAGCAAATAACAACCTGTAATTTGGTCAATAAATTATCCCATATTTCTTATTTAATAGTATTGCTACAGATTCATGTACACATTTAATTGTTTCTCCAATTAAAAAGAGATTTGGGGCCTCCCTGGTGGCACAGCGGTTAAGCACTGTGCTGTGGAGCTGTCTGCAGCAGCGACAGGAGTTCAACGCCCAGCCAGGGAGATTCCCACATGGTGTGGCAGACCTCTCCTGCCCTGTCTCGCCCGCTGCTCCCCTCAGCAGTGTATTTCTGTCGATCTGCCTGTTTGCTCCCCACTCTGTCTCTGGTGAACCCTCTCGCCACCCCATGCCTCTGGCCTGTACCCCAGCTTGTATGCATAAATAAATAAATCTTTAAAAAAAAAAAAGATTTGCATTCACTCAGAAAAGTACTCTACTATAATGGTTAAAATGATGTTTTCTGAAGTAACATTACCTGGACTCAATTCCATTAGCAAGATGGAGGCTCAGGAGCAAATTACTTAACCGTTCTATACTACAATTTTCCCATATATAAAATAGAGTTAGTAAGAGATTCGGTGGGGCCCTATATTGTTGTGACTGGCAGCTTCATTGTGTTCCTCCAGCCGCATTGTCATGGAAGTAGGCTCTGAATGAAAGTGTCTGTGCAGACAGGGGCCAGCTATGGCCACCCAACAGGCACTGCCAGCAAACCAGAGCCGACTTGTGATGCAAACCCACACAATCAGAAATTGCTCCTCGAATTTTACTTGGTATTACCTGAGTCAGAAATCTTCTCTTTCAGTTATACTCACATGCTGCTCTACCAAGGAAGAAGAGCTTCCTCTCTTCCTTAAAGAAAATTTTCAGGGCCTCGCTGGTGGTGCAAGGGGTTAAGTCTCAACACTATCAAGCTATCAGTAGCCACTGAAACATGAGTTCTATCCCAGCCAGGGAGCTTCCCACATGGTCCAGCAGACCTCTCCTGTCTTATCCACTGCTCCCCTCAGCAGTGCATGTCAGTAGATCTGCCTGTTCTGCTCCCCACTCTGTCTCTGGTGAATCCTCTCACTGCCCCCCCACCACACCTCTGTCCTACATCCCAGTTCTTGTATGCATAAATAAATAAAAATAAATCTTTTTTAAAAAATAAAATTTTCACATCCCTGCTGCAAACACCCTTCCCCCCACACCCAATTTCTAGTTTGTTCATCTACAACTGCCTCTCCTTTCTAACATTTCACTGTTACCACATTGTTAAATACTAACAAAACTTTTGTTTTGACAGTGCTATCTGTTCTAGCTGCTTCTAAAACTCATAATCCACTTTCTGTCCCCACCTTAGTTCTGAAGGTCAATTCTCAAAGCTCATTCTAAAGCAAAGGAAGTCTTTCTTACTTCCCTCTCCTCTTCCCCTTATCCCTCACCCAGTCTTCCACTGGTTCGATGGTCTTGCTCTCTCTCCCACCGCTATGCTTTTTTTATTTCCCTTCCTCTCTAACTCTTTTTCCTTTGGCTGCTTGGATGGCGTTTCTTCCTCTCTTCACTTTCTACTTGTGGTATATTCCCAAGTTCTGTCACTGCTTTCCACCTGCTCGCTCCCCACTCACTCCAATAAGTTCACTTCTTCAGCCATCAAAACTTAGCAGAAGTTCCTTATATCTAGCCCTATCCTTTGCACTGCCCACTCCCCACATTTCCAGCTTCCTGCAAGTATGTCCCCAGGATCATCCAGTCAAAATCTTAGACTCAACAGCCTCAAACTAAATTCAGCACTTCTACTAAACTTCGAACCATCTCCCTTCTATGTTCCTCCTTTTTGTCAGAAATTGAACCATTCTTACTGCCTCACAGGTGAAAGTTTTGGGGTCCTTTGATTTTTAAACAGCTTTGTTGAGATGTAATCATGTACCATATAATGCATCCATTTAAAGTATGTGAGTCAGTGGTTTTCGTATAGTCACAGAGTTGTACAACCACCACCAAGATCCATCTTCGTGTATTCCACCCCACTAACTAAACAAGAACAACAAAATCCCTGTAGCTTTTCAGTGCCCACCACACTCATTCCACCTTCTCCCTTCCTCCTAGCCCCTGACAACTGCTAGTTTGATTAGTTCTAGAGATTTCATATAAAGGAAAACATTCTGTATATGATCTTCTGTGACTGGTTTCTTTCAGATAGCATAAAGTATTCACAGTTCATATATAATGTACCATATACTTCATTCCTTTTTACATCTGAGTAATACTCTACTGTGTAAATGTAACACATTTGGTTTATACACTCATCTGCTTATGGACATTTGGGTTGTTTTGACTTTTTTTTAAGATTTATTTATGTATTTTATTTATACATACAAGTTGGGGTACAGGCCAGAGGCGTGGGGCGGCGAGAGGGTTCACCAGAGACAGAGCGGGGAGCAGAACAGGCAGAAACACACTGCTGAGGGGAGCAGCAGGCAAGGCAGGAGAGGTCTGCCGCGCCATGTGGGATTCTCCCGGGCCAGGCGTCGAACTCAGGTCGCCGCTGCCGACAGCTCCACAGCGCAGCGCTTAACCGCTGTGCCACTGGGGAGGCCCTGTTTTGACTTTTTGGCTAATATAAGTAATGCTGTATGAACATTACTGTACAGGTTTGTGTGTGTGTGTGTGTGTGTGTGTGTGTGTGTGTGTGTGTGTACATGTTTTAAATTATCTTTGAACTATCTTTTTAAAAAAAAATTTATTTATTCATACAAGCTGTGGTATAGGCAGAGGCATGGGGTGGGGAGCGGGTTCACCAGAAACAGAGTGGGGAGCAGCACAGGCAGATGGACGGAAATACACTGCTGAGGGGAGCAGTGGGCGAGGCAAGAGAGGTCTACCGCGCCACGTGGGGATCTCCCCAGCCAGGTGTCGAACTCGTGTCATCGCTGCTGCTGACAGCTCCACAGCGCAGCGCTTAACCGCTGGGCCACCAGGAAGACCCCTGAACTATCTTCTTTTTTTTTAAAGATTTATTTATTTATGCATACAAGCTGGGGTGTAAGCCAGAGGTGGGGAAGGGATGAAAGGATTCACCAGGACAGAGTGGGGAGCAGAACAGGCAGATTGACTGAAGTACACTGCTGACAGGAGCAGTGGACAAGACAGGAGAGGTCTGCTGGGCCATGTGGGAAGCTCCCTGGTGGGGTATCGAACTCCTGCTGCTGTGGCTGCTGATAGCTTCATAGTGCTGAGACTTAACCCATTGCACCACCAGGGAGGCCCTCTTTGAACCTTCTTTAAAACTAAAATTATAACTTCATGTATAACATTTTGAGAACTGTCAAATTATTTTTCAAAGCAGCTGTACCATTTTGCATTTCTATAACCAGCATATGAATATTCCAATTTCCCCACTTTCTTGTCAATACTTGTTATTATCTTTTTCTCACAATCTTCCTACTAGGTGAAACTGGTATCCATTGTAGTTTGGATTTGTGTTTCATTAAGGACTAATTATGTCGCATATCTTTCATGTGCTATTGGCCTTTTGTCTATCTTCTGTGGAGAAATATCTGTTCAGATCCTTTGTCTGTTTTTTAATTGGGTTGTTGCCTTTTATATTGTTGAGTTGCTAGCATTCTTTACATAATAAAGATACAAGTCTTTTATTAGATACATAATTTGAAATATTTTCTCCCATTCTGTGGGTTGTCTTTTCACTTTCTTGTTGATATCCTTTGAAGCTCAAAGTTTTAAATTTTTATGAAGGCCAATTTATTTCTCTTTTGTTACTTGTACATTTGGTATATCTAGAAGGTTTTGCCTAAGCCTCGCTCATGCAATCTTACTCCTAGGTTTTCTTTTATGCAATTTATAGTCTAACTGTTACATTTAGGTCTACAATCCATGTAGAGTTTAATCTATAGTGTAGAGAAGATATCCAACATCATTCTTTTACATGTGAATATCCAATTGTTGCAGCACATTTGTCAAAAGGATCTTTTTTAATTTTCCCTTCATTTTTGTCTCTTATTCCAGCTTGTAATCCTTTTGCCCGTTCAATATCTATAACCTTTTCCCTACCACTACCAGTTCCCAATTGAGGCCTTTACCATCTCACACCTAGATAACTGAATCTGTCTTTATCTTTACAAACTCTCAGCAAGTTAACCCTCCTGGAAAGGAAAATTGAAAACTGGAATTGAATTCACATAATTCATCTGCTCAGGGTCTACAGTAATCCCCACTACATGTAGCATCTGGGCCACACTCCTCTCTCTAGCTTCTTTATTTGGCCCCACCCTATCTACACTAGCAAATTAAAGATGTAAAACTTCAACTTCTTGGTTATTCAACTCCTCACTGAAAAGGGAGTTCTCTTTCCTCAGTCATCTTCTCTCCCCTCCCTCATCTTCCTTTCTGTATACCCCCATGAAAATCCTTAAAAGCTCCTCCAAACCACAGCTCCTTGGTAAAGCCTCCCTTGACTACATTAACCCTCACCAATGCTCTCCTGTGAACTTGCATTTGCAAGTTCTGGAGCACCAGAAAATCTCTATGCAGACATTGGTACACACAGTTCCATCTACCACCCAACACTTATCGAAGAGTTGAAGTCCACAACACTATGCAGGCATGACACTCATAATACTGTTTCCTCCTATGGGGAAGTTGAACAAGATAAGCAAAAGAATCCCTTCTAGTTCTAGAGTTGCACTCCTTCATTCATTATATACTAACACAGTTTTTATGTTTAAGATTAAAATTAACTCAGGGTTTTCAGTTGAGGAAATGTTCTCAAACAAGCTACTGTTTTTCAGAGATTCACAGCATTATAATTTGCAACTAAATGTACTCAGTCATATTAATGATGAACCCCTGTTTCACAGGAATGCATTGGGGTATATGTGATTTGGTACACAGTTTAAACTGCTGGACAACTCCAAATCCTTAAAGTTAACTTAGAGAACATCAGGATTGCAAGCTCTCCCCACCAACAACCACCCTTTAAAAATATCTTTCAATTGAAGAGGCAAGGTTTGATGACTTCTATGCTGAGAGATGGAACCAACAGCAGCTTTCTGCTTTTAAGACAACTTCAAAAAACTGCCAAGT
>PVIJ01006765.1:35205-88889 GCA_004024925.1 Scalopus aquaticus
CCCCCCCCCCCCCCCCCCCCCCCCCCCCCCCCCCCCCCCCCCGCACCAGCCCAGCACCTTTAATAAAGCAACGACTGGTACAGTATTAACTAGGCAGATGCGGGCAATTTCAGGGTTGAACCTTTGGCAGAGAAGGGGCAACGGGGTCTTGGCAGTTAAGCAACACACTGCCATAAAGAGCCTGTGGGTTAAGAATTTGTTGAAATGACCCAAATAAGGTATACATTTTTAAAAATCAACTGAAAATAAGTGACCAACTAGTTGGATTTATTCCATAGGCGTGATTCCCCATTTGCTGCCAGAAAATGTCCGAGGAGGGCTTGGGCACAAAGTAGTAACCCCAGAGTTCTCAGTAAGCACTATTTTGGAGTGGATCATCGAGCATGCAGAGCAGGTCTGCCCCAAAGCGCAAGTGCCTCTGCGGGTTCACCTACCCGCCTCTTCTTACAGGTTGCAGCGCAAAGAAACGGAGATGTAAACTTCCTAGCTTAGAACCCTGCTGCTCAGAGAATCGCTTCAAGAGCGGTTCCACTGCGTCTGCTGTTGGTAGTCAGCGGGTATTCAACCGCCCCGCTCTCTTCAGTTAAAGTTTGCACCCCATTTGCCTCTCCCTCTCTCCTCCGCCCGCAGGCTGGAGAACCACAGTGGCGTTCCTGGGTCCACAGTGTACAAACACACCCACCAACAAAAGAAAGCCTATTAAATCTTCTCTCCTGTTAACTCAGCCCCAGCAAATACCTCTTTGAACTGACCCCCCGCCGCTGAAGCCCCACGCAGTCTCGGGTGCGCTGGGCCCTCCCAGGCGCTCTCCCTCCCGACTGCGCACTTTTGCAGCGCTCTGGGTCTTTGAAGTCTCTTTACATTACCGCGGAGCAGACGCACGCTCTTTCTTGGCGCTGGGCTTTGTGTAACGGAACTGACATTTGGCCTTGATACCTGCATCTCTTGGTGATAGCAACAAATTTCTAAAATAAATATTGTACTTTGATCTCCCCGCACTGCATTTTTAATGGATGCTCTAAATGTTAGTTCATTATGAAAAGTTTTTCAGGAGCCCCGAGTGCAAAGGAAGGGAGGCTAAATAGTATCCCCCTACCCTCTTCGTAAAGTCTCGCCAACTTCAGCTGAAGGTTGCTTGAAGGTCTGGGGTCCAGGTGGGCTTTCACAAAAGGAGGTGAGG
The DNA here is from genome assembly GCA_004024925.1 of Scalopus aquaticus. Lineage (NCBI taxonomy): Eukaryota > Metazoa > Chordata > Mammalia > Eulipotyphla > Talpidae > Scalopus > Scalopus aquaticus. The sequence continues at coordinate 36,386 of PVIJ01006765.1, forward strand.
CCGAGAACAAGGACTTGGAATACTCAAGAAAAGGCCTACTTTGCACAAAGCACTGTCCTAAAGACTTTGCATGTATTACTCTTTTAAGCCTACAGGCACTCAAGGTGAACACCGCTATACAAGGTGAACACTAAAATTTCAAATTTATAAGGATGGGCCTTTTACAAATTAGGAAACTGAGGCATAAAAACAGGTTGTGTAACTGGCTTGCCTGAGTCAACTAGAAAGTGACAGCTAGAAATATGGCTTCAGATTTCCAGAATCCAAACCCTTAACCACCATGCCACTGTTCTCTTTAGCCCTGCCGTCCACTGATGATGGTCTAATTGACTAGTGGAGGACATCTTGGAGAAAAAGTTCTCTCCTGTAACAACTAAGGAAATAAATTGACCTGTCTTGACTTTTGTTGAAAATAGCAACAACAAACAAAACAAAACAAAACAAAAAAAACAGTGTCTTCCAGAGTCCTTGACCCAGCCCAGCCCGCCTCCTCTCCCAGGGAAATCCCAGGGATTCAAAGACCTCAAAGAAACCTGCGAGGAAACACGCTACCGGAGCAGGCCCGCTTGACAAGTCCGGCACAGGTGTGAGTTACCTGGCTCTCTGGTGTCTGTTTTGAACCTCAAAAGGGCTCCTTCGGGTCCCAGGCTTCGCAGGGACTCTACCTATGACCAGGATGTAGAAAGGTCGGCTGGGGCTGGAAGCAAAACACTGTTTCCTCCGGTTCCCAGTGCCCGGAGCACCCCGACCTCATCTTCAGAAGGAGCCAGACCCACCGGCAGAGCTGTGCGCTCACTGTTCCTCATTCCCGGGGAGAAGGGGGGCGTGAGAAGGGGGTGCCCGAGGCCCTTTAGTCTTCAACACGATGTTCCTATTTCGCTGGTGGGCCTGGGGCAAGAGGGAATGTGGCACGGTGGCGTAGTGTTTCGAGTCTGAGGGGGATGCATAGGGCATCTATATGCACCCTAGGCGCTTAATCGGAAGCCCGTCGTAGTTGGGGGGTGGGTGGATCAACGGGTGGGGCCTCAAGTCAGAACCGGCTTGGGGCGGTTCCCGAGAGGACCGCGCGCAGTTAGACTCAGTACGAGATGGTTTGGGGGCTCCCCGCACGACCTCGAAGAGAAGAGACCGCATCAGTGGATACGGTGGATAGAGATTCGGGTTTGCCAAGCCCAGGTGGCCCACGCCACTGCGTGTCACGTGGGCCGCGGCCACCCGCAGGTGACTTCGGCGTCATCCCGGGGCCATAATTCTTCCAGTGCGGTGAGAACCCCGCGGCGTTCGGCCCGCCTCTTCCTCCTTCCGCGCCCAGGTTCCCGGGTGAGGATGTACCTGACCGCACCTCCGCTGAAGGTCGCGTTTTGAGCCGTGGGGCGAGGAGGGAGGGAGGCCGGCATTCGGTGCTTGGCGAGCTATGGCCTGCCAACTAGGTTTGTGGGGTACACGTTCTGGCAAGCGTTTGCCTGACCTGGGCAAAGCACCCCGCGCCTGCAGAACTTTTATTTCCTTCCGAAGGTGACGGGAACAACAGTTTTTATTTACTTTTTTTCCTGTTAGAGGACCTCCTTTGTACTATTTGCGGTTTGTGTAACAGCAAAAGGCTTCCTCGACAGCGCCTGAGAGTAGTTTCGTGATTAGTCTGTGCGACTGGAGAAAGCGCACAATCGCTCGGCAGGACTTCGGAGGATGAAGTTACCAGCATCGCTGGGGACTTTTGGTGGGGCCTAACGATCAGCCGCTCGGCCGGCCCGCCACGGCAACAAGAGCTGCTTGATTGGGGACAGAGGGGCGGCATAGCACCTCCCCCAACCCGGGTGTATATTGTGGGTTGCTCTGGGTGTCCTGCCAAACTTAGCTTAAAGGCTAAGCGTGGCACAGGTGTTTTTTCCCAGACTCGCTATCTGCAAAAGTTGTGACCCAAGAAAACTTGCAGGTCGCTAGCAGGAACGTCACAAGCACCAATCATTTGTCAGGCAGGCGGCCCCGGAGCGCGCGCATCACCCACCGCCACCCAAGGCTGCCACTCGGCCCCGCCTCGGGTCACTGCTCCGCCCGCGGCTCCTCCTGGGCTATAGTGGGGAGCGGAAGCACGCGGCCCGCTGGGCGCGGTCAGCCCCACGCCCCGCCCCACCCCGGGAATTCGCTGGATTATGAGGTGTTCGCCTGCGGGTCGGTGTGTCGTCAGGGTGTGAAGTGTTTAAGTACAGGGGAGAGACGTCTCAAAGTCCTAGCCTGGAAGTCTAAAGCAGATTTCTCTGGAGATAACAAAGACACTTTGTCACTTTGGGAGCTGCCTCTGTGCAAATCTTTAATTGCAATGGCTGGGAGGGGGAGAGAGAGGGATCCAGTGTCTAGAGCAACCCAAGCGCGGGTCTCCAGGCGGCAAGGCCCCCTTTGATCAGGAAAATCCAATTATTTGTGTATATACATTTCCCACATAGTGATTACTTCATTAATTGTCCCGCCTTTATCTCCTCCCTTCCCATCCCCCCTAATAATCAGTTCTTTTATCCAGACCAACAAACACACCATAGGAGCTTTGTGGATTCAAAGGATTTGCTTTCGCTTCTGAAAGAGCCGCTATTCTTTGATGATTGGGTAGCGGCAAACTTCAAAGCCATAAATCTTCCCTCTGACTGGCTGGCGGCCCAGCAAAGTCCTTATCAAATTCTTGGAGGTGATCCTGAAGCGCTCAGACTGCTCGCGGAGCGAGCGAACGGGGCGCGGCTAGGGGCGCGGGCAGGGAGGGCCGGACGCGCAGCACCGGCACTGGGGAGGGACACTGGGTGGCCATTCGTCCTCGCCTTCGGGTCTCATGCCTCCGCTGCGCCCGGCTCCGCCGCCAACGGCTCTCAGGCTATAGCCATGGCCGCCGTGGCTGTCCTCCGGAACGACTCTCTGCAGGCCTTCCTCCAGGTCAGGACTGGGCCGAGAGGGGGAGGGTCAGAGGTGGGGAGGGTCGCGCCCGGATCTCCCCTGCTACTCTGTGTACCCTGAATCCCAACGGGAACCCCGCTCGGTGGATGCCACAGGAGTCAGCTCTAGGGGTGCTCACGCCAACTTCACACCTAACCTTAGTGTCAGGAGTGTGGTCTTGGGGGGGGATGGGGGGGCGGGAAGGGAGGCGCAGATCCGGAGGTTGTTCCCAGGTGCACGGGGCCCCAGCTCACCCCGCTGGGCCCTCCTGCTGATTTCAGCCTGAGGCGGGCGGAGGAGGAGTTCGAGAAACGTGGAAACGAGAGCTTAAAAGATGAGAAGCAGGGCGGTTGGGCAGCGGGTGTGTGGGTGTTTCCAGATCCTTTCTAACCCGGGAGCCGGGAGCGGCCCGTCGGATTCCTCTCCCCTCCCACTTTGTGTCTGCTTTCTCCCGGGCTGGATGGCGTCTCTTTGCACCAAGTAGTTTTAACAGGAAGCGCTCGCGCGGCCCGCTTTCAGGTAGCGCAGGCACCAAAACTTTCCCCGGACTGGTGGGTGCCGATATGGGATGCGGTGGCGGAAAGCGTTGGGGAGGGGCAGCTGTATAAGAGCTGGCGTTGGGGTGGCTGGCCCGCCGGGTGACCGCTCTTGGAGCGCTAACCTTTTGTCTCTTCTCCGCCCTCCCCTGCCGCCGGCCATGCAGGACCGCACCCCCAGCGCCTCCCCGGACCTGGGTAAACACTCGCCCCTGGCGCTACTAGCCGCCACCTGTAGCCGCATTGGCCAGCCAGGGGCCGCGGCGCCCCCAGACTTCCTGCAGGTGCCCTACGACCCCGCGCTGGGCTCGCCCTCCAGGCTCTTTCACCCGTGGACCGCCGACATGCCCGCGCACTCGCCGGGCGCGCTGCCGCCCCCGCACCCCAGCCTGGGGCTGACGCCTCAGAAAACGCACCTGCAGCCGTCCTTCGGGGCGGCGCACGAGTTGCCGCTCACACCTCCTGCCGACCCCTCCTACCCCTACGAGTTCTCACCGGTCAAGATGCTGCCCTCGAGCATGGCGGCGCTGCCCGCCAGCTGTGCCCCTGCCTACGTGCCCTACGCGGCACAGGCCGCGCTGCCGCCAGGCTACTCCAATCTGCTGCCCCCGCCGCCGCCACCGCCGCCCACGTGCCGCCAGCTATCCCCCAACCCGACCCCCGACGACCTCCCGTGGTGGAGCATCCCGCAGGCGGGCACCGCTCCCGGGACTTCCGGAGTTCCGGGGGGCAGCCTTTCCGGCGCCTGTGCCGGGGGTCCCCACGCGCCCCGCTTCCCCGCTTCAGCGGCCGCCGCGGCCGCCGCCGCCCTGCAACGGGGTCTGGTGCTGGGCCCGTCGGACTTCGCACAGTACCAGAGCCAGATCGCCGCGCTGCTGCAGACCAAGACCCCCCTGGCGGCCACGGCCAGGAGGTGCCGCCGCTGCCGCTGCCCCAACTGCCAGGCGGCGGGCGGCGCCCCGGAGGCAGAGCCGGGCAAGAAGAAGCAGCACGTGTGCCACGTGCCGGGCTGCGGCAAGGTGTACGGCAAGACCTCGCACCTGAAGGCGCACCTGCGCTGGCACACGGGCGAGCGGCCCTTCGTGTGCAACTGGCTCTTCTGCGGGAAGAGCTTCACGCGCTCGGACGAGCTGCAGCGGCACCTGCGGACTCACACGGGCGAGAAACGCTTCGCCTGCCCAGAGTGCGGGAAGCGCTTCATGCGCAGCGACCACCTTGCCAAACACGTCAAAACGCACCAGAATAAGAAGCTCAAAGTTGCTGAGGCCGGGGTCAAGCGGGAGGACCCGCGGGACCTGTGAGCCGACGGGCTCCTCTTTGGGGAGGCATTAAGGGGAGCCTCTGGGCAGGTGGCTGAGCAGGGGAACTTGCCGCTTTTTGCTGCTGGCCTCCCACAGTCGCGCCAGGCTCCCGGCTTCCCTAGCCCGGGCCTCCGACGGACCCTGTGCCAGGAGGAGCAGGGTAGGTAGGGTTGGGACCTCTGTATGAAGCAAAGGCATTTTCAAGCGCTAAACCATTCCTACCATCTGGTAGACCCACAGTTTTGGGGGTGGGGGTCCACCCTTGGCTGACCTTGTATATAGGAAACACTGCTGAGCTTAAGTGGAAGGACCTTGTAAATCTCAAATAGAGCTCGGGGTTTTGTTTTATTTTGATTTATGTTTTTTACTATGACCGGGACGAACTTTGTACAGGTTATTTAATAGCTTTGTTAAAGAATAATTATCATAATTATAACATTAATAAAAATGTTACTTTTGTCCTCAGCTCCTTGAGAGCTACAGCATGAAATGTCTCTGTAAAGCGATGAGCAATTGCAGCGTGAAAATAAATATGTTAACTCCGGGGTCACCTCGGAAGACCCCGCTGAGCTGGTCTCATTTGATCTTTTTTTCTTTTGGGAGACTTTGCAAAGCAGTCAGGTTTCACCGGGAATTTGAAGGTTTGTGTAGGCTGCGTGTGTCAGAGGCTTCTTTGGTCTGGAAGGTTCTAGGCAAGTGTGTTGGGAGCTTACGTAGAGGAAGTAGGACAGGGGCAGGGCAAGATTTTCCAATCACAGCTTGAGTCACGCCACCTTGGGACTTGACCAGAGACTGTCGGCCTTCTCATATACCTGATGCACTTAACCTACACGTTCTTTTATGGCGGATTCTTGTAGCTTTCCGTTTACTGAAACTCTGAGGACAGAGGTCACAAGCGGGCGGCGCTTTTCCTCCTCAGCTAGCTGTGTTTGCAGCTGGCTGTGTTTGCTGGGGTCTTAAGGGCCTGTTCATAGATGAGGTCTTTTTGAAAGTTACAGAAAAACTTGGGGGCCCTATTCAGGGTGTTCTTTGCCTGGGGAAGAAAAGCGTCATTCCTGTATTGCAGGCCTTTCGTGATGCATACAACATTGTCTTCCTTGTTTGCTTCTTAATCACTTGTTTCACCACAGTCAGTGCTTAGGGATTTCTGGCTAGGACTGGAAATTTACTACCGTTTTGAACCTTAAGGTTTTATTTTTTTTTTAAGTCATTGACATAAACTAAAATTTACTCAGGGAGAAGCCAGAAATATTCATAGCTGGAAGTGTGGAAATGGTTTCTGACTTTTCTCTAAAAACTGAAGTTTTGAAGTTGAAAGGTGTTTTTTCAAATGTCTCAATTGGTTTGATGTTTTCTAATGTTTGAGCTTTAAAAATAGAAACCATACTGTTTGATTTAAGATTAGCAAAATAGGAAAATATTGTAAATTTTAATGTTAAGCTAGCCTCATCAATGCCAACTTTCCATAGAACTTGATCACCTTTTCATGGTAGTAGAAGTGTATATACACTGATAGGATTTCACAGTTTACATACAAACTGTTACCTTGTCTTTTGTTTGAAATCAAACTGAAAGGTAAGTTCTTAAAAGCTATGAGGGTATTGCTTGAGACTTACTAAAAAACACAAACATCCCTGTGATTGAGGTTAAAATTACTTTTATGCCCCTGAAAATAGCATTTTTAATCTGAAACTTGGGATAAGACACTAAATAGCTATTAGAATCATTGTGGAAATAAGCCTTAGAACCAATTACTCAGTAAAAATTTCAAAACCATTTAATGACAAATTAGAATATGGGTTCTTTACCTGGTAAGAAATTTGACTCAAAATTTTCAAGAGTGCAGTAGTTTTGCAAGCAATAGTAATAAGAAAGTTGCAAGCAATAATAAGTTGCAAGCAGAAGTAATAAGGTTGCTTGACAGTAATATTAATATACATATAAATGTGTAATCGTAATCTAAATCTAGATTATTGAGAATAATTTCTATGAAGAATTACAAAATCTTACATTGAACCATGTCTTTACAAATGACAGGGAAAGAGCAATCCTTGTTAGAGAATGAAAACATCAACAGCTTTGAACTCAGTGATTCTCTCATTGGACTGAGAAAGTTTCCTTAGAACATCTCTGTGGTTAAGAGAAAATCTGACACAGATAAAATATATGGAATTTATCTTAAAATATGGTATTATAATTTTTAAGAAGCAGAACAAAATCGTTTGCTGACAATAACTTTTTTATCTTTTCACTTAATTAAATATGAGAATCTTAAAAGTAGTTTTTAGATTAGCTTGGTATAGCTGAAAGACTGTTCTTCCTCATTGTACCACTGCAAATCTGTGTTCCCCTTACTTTAGAAAAAAAGTGTTTATGCCATTGATCAAGTGGAGTCCAGGAAGCCGCAACAATGTGATATTATCCAAATGTAGGAAAGCATTTCACACTTATACTGAAAAATAAACTAGTAAGTGCTCAGTAATACAAGCTTGATGACTCAGGTTGTATAAGGTGTTAAAACTTGTACTGCTGCTGCATGCTTTGTCTCATAAAGCTACAGCCAAGATACCATTTGGGACTTTAATAATTATTTTTAAATAAGTATGCAATAAATAATATACACAAGTGTATAATTAAGCATACTTAGCAGAAAATTTAATGAAACTCAAAAGAGGTCAGAAGCAAATTACTACTAAATGAAAACTAAAATTCATTCTTTATTTGGAGTTTCACCAACATCAAAAAAGAAAGTTGAGTTACCAACTGTATTCAAGTTGTATTTACTTAAAGTACCTGACTCAATTAAGTTTTAAAACTTACTGGTACAATATGTTAATTGCCTCGAATGTCAATAGACATTATACATTTTTAAGCAACTATTTTAGTAACATACAAATATAGTGAATAGTGTCATAAGTGAGAAAATTTTAAATTAGCATGAAATCTGATTATTTTTAATTTAACAGGCGATTGATAAATAAATCACTTTAACCCAGAACTTAGAACATGGAGAAATTGAGTTATCATTAACTTGAGTAACTTGAACTTGTGTTTCTGACTTTGTTAACACTCCGTACTTTTCTGCTTTTCCCAAGGGAAAATTGTGCATATTTATCTTTAACTGACCACTAGTTTGTAATAGTTCTAGTAATGAATGAAAGTAAATTATTGTAAAGAAAATAGAACTGTGTTATTCACCTCTTTTTTTAGTCTTTTCTAGTTTCCGTTGAAGTTTAACCTTTATATAAGTAATTGTGCATATTGTTTTAAATTATTTTGCCTCAAATTAAGCAAGACATACCAATTAATAATCTTGATGAGCATGCCTCTTACAGAAACCTACATAAAACAATGATATTTGTAGAAAAGACAGTTTTTCACCCCAATTTACACTACATTCTATTCTAATATTGTGGGGTTTTAAGTATTTGGTTTTAAACAATGTCTTTGGTGTTTTACGCTTACTTTGGTTCTGCTGTGAGAGTTTCACAGAATGCTATTATAGCAGTAGCTGTGACTTCAAATTTATATAAACACTTGGTAAGCTGTTTAAGGCTTTAAAATTGCAAGCTCCTTTTACTTGCATTATCTCATCACATTAAATTATGACAAATTGAGGTAAATTGACAAAATCAAAGAAATGGTCTGTACTGTATAATCGAATTAAATATTCAAGCTTTGTTTTATAGGGAATGTAATGATGGTGTTCTAAGCTCCCAAACTGAGTTCCAATCAAAACAAGTCATATTAATGTTCTATGAAATATCATTGCTGTCTTCATGATAGAGAGGAACTTTAAAAAGGGTATGAGACCAAGGGTAGCTTTGAAATGAGGATGCAAGCAACATAGTTTGATAAACCAGGGTGGGGGAAAAAAAAGTAAAAATTCTAGATAAAAATAGGTAAGTTGATAATGAGATAGTATTTAGATTGATACTAAAAAGGGGGAAAGGTAAAAAATTGGTGAAGGGATATGTTATTGGGCCACTAAAATGATTACTGTGGCATCAATACATGTAAACAGTAAGTTTTTCTCTGTGGCTTTTGGGCACAACACAATTTTGCATAAGGATCTTTGTGTCAATTGCTCCTCCCTTGAGTGTTTTAAATTAATTATGGACATTGTAAATAACTTAAATAATATTCCTTACTATGATGAATTAAGTGATAATCATTCAAGAAAGATATAATCAAGCAGCTATGGACCATTAGAACTTTTGGATAGCTTTTCACGTTACTTTTGCTATTACAGCTTTGTATTATCAATCTAAGATTTGCACCTGATGATTGATGTAGTATACATTTTTATGCTGATAGTGTGATGACTTCCATTTCTAGACTTTAAACATTTTTTCCATCCCTGTCTTTAGTGATTATACTAAAGCATAATCCCCAGGGGAATATTTGACAATTAATTCATAACTCAGTTCATGTCTATGAAACTGTAGTTGTTTCTGCAGAATACATCATAATTTATATTAACTAATATATTTTGGTTGTCTACCTAACACCAAACTTCAATTCCTGATATATGGAAAATCTACAGCTTTCACTTTTCAAGAAGTTGTTTCCACATGATGAAAATGCAGTTTGCCTATTATGAAATGGAAATTTGTTTTACAACAAAACTATTCATCTGTTTTTTTCATTAGTTGACAAAATTGTGATTTAAAAAAATATGCTAAAATTTTCTAACTCTAATGTTTCTGGATGTTACCTGATTTTTAAAAATATATAAGCTGTCTAGGCATACAGGCACTTTTATGTTTAGCGTAATCTAAAGCCTAGAGGAAAAGCATTTGGCCCTCACTTATTTTCATCCAATTAACAAGGCAAGTATCAAAACCAAATCCTTATTTATACTTCTGATTGGGAAAACCTGTCCTAATTTCAGAAGTATTAGGTGGCAATTTCCTAAAAGTCTACATAAGAGACCATGAAAACTTACTTCTCTCTTTGTTTTAGTCTTATCTATATTGTTTTCTTCCATTCTCTGTGTCCCTTTACTTGTGAATCTCACATTTCTTCTATATGATCATGTTCATCACTGACATGAGAATTTATTTTGTGTCATCTCTCTTTTCTTGAAATGTTTATACTATTATTTGATTTTGCTCCCTATAATGCAGAACTTCGTAGGATTCTAAACATTAGTTGTTTTAGGTCTTTCATATTTTTAAGACACTTATATTCTTTGATCTAATTTTACATTTGAATAAATTAAATTTGTAGTTCTATTTGAAGATTGAAGTCATGGTTTATTTATGCATTCCATGGCTGATATTTACAGTGGATTTGTGAACAACAGTAAGAAAACTATTTCCATTGCAATTAGAAATAAATGGTAAAATACGATAGAAGATTATGGGTTTGAGGTAGTCCCAGGTTGGATAGATTTAAACTAGTAAAAAGTATACAAAAAAGTAGATTACTGAATCTATAAACTAAACCTCCATTTATTTATTAAACTAAAGTTTTAATGAAGGGGATGTGAACCAAGACTTGTAAGCATTTAACTTTGTTCCTTATTGAGGTTATTATGTTTGATGGAGCCTTCTTTTTTTCTCTCAACACCTTTATTCTCCTCTGTTTGATCCTTAATGAAGTCCAAGTCATTTCACCATAGTATCATGGGACAATGGCCAAGAAATTGTTCCGGTGACAAATTTTGTACTGAGCCTGGATTTGGAATAGAAAGTTGCAATGTTGTTTTCTAAGGCAAAAGACTCCCTACCTCAGTCACAATTCAGGCTTGTCAAAGCAAGCCAAGTGTGCCCTGAGCAGATAGTAGCTGAAAGCTGTCTGGCTGTAGCTGTTCCCTTGCTTCTGTAGCAGAGACATTTATGAGGTAGGGAAAAAGGAAACCAATCACGGGGAATAAAACCATGAGGAATAACCTGAGAACAAGGAATAACATATTTGGAATAGCTTTGTTTGAATAAGATATTCTTTTTTTTTTTTTAAGATTTATTTGTGCATACAAGCTGGGGTGTAGGCCAGAGGTGTGGGGTGGTGAGAAGACTCACCAGAGACAGAGGGGGGAGCAGAACAGGCAGATAGACTGAAGTACACTGCTGAGGGGAGCAGCAGGCAAGGCAGAAGAGGTCTGCTGCGCCATGTTGGAATCTCCCTGGCTGGGGATCGAACTCGAGCTGCAGTAGCCTTGGATAGCTTCATAGGCTGAGACTTAACTGGTTGCACCATCAGGGAGGCCCTGAATAAGATATTCTTAAAGAGGCTGAAGCACAAGACCCTGCCTAGAAGCTAAAGGGAAAGATTTGAACACTTCCTCAAAGGTGGAATGGACTCCTAGGGAGGCAAGAGTCTTCCCTCACCCCAGGAGTTTGCTTTTTTTTTAAAGGAAGATGAGTATGAGTAGGCTAGAGGGGAGCTGTGGAATAGCTATTTGGCTGGAATGGATAGTTGGGTTGTATAACCTTCATTGTCTCTTCCATAGCTAAAATGCTTGAAATTTAAAATTTGTTACCCAAAAAATTCAAATTCAAATCTATTTTATTATGACTATTAAAAATGCAATAGAGTATGACTATTCATGACACTCTGCCATCTGATTTCATAAGTCCAGTTTTTTAAAGTATAGTTTGTTCTTAAAGATATTAAAGGGAAATAAAGGTAACAGGATAAATCAGTCAGCCGCTATACTAGTAATATCAGAATTTAGTCACATGATCTTAATATTCGCTTTTGAAAATAACATGTCTGGCTAGGTTGATCTTCATAAATGCTATACTGAAGGAAATTCTGCAGTAAAATAACAGGATTGAATAATATAGGTAATTCTTCAACTAATAAAGTAGATATAATTATTTAGATTTACAGATTTGGACTAAGTTAAGTTAAAGGGAACCTTTCTTTCCCCACACACTCAAATCAGTCAAGTTGATATGTGAGCTGCTTACTTAATTCACTTTGTTATTTATAATTATTAGATGTATAAAACTAGATTCAAAACATATATACGTAACTAAATTTAATTCACCCGTTATTTGATGTCTGCTATTTGATGTCTGCATGGTGTGAAGTACAGTGAGGATTCAAAGATGAATTCAAGAACTCATCGTTAAGGAGATAAGACATTTACACAATTGAATATAATAAGGCCTGACATATGTTAACAGTAACCAACAAAATTCATATAGAAACAAAAGGAGAAATTACTTCAAGTGAAACAGTGATAATATATTTTATGCCACTCACAGATATTCTACAAACTGCAATCTGCAGCATTCAGAGACAATTAGGATTTTTACATGGAACTGAGAGTTCAAGATAGTGTGGTCCCAGCACTGTATCACTTGGAAACTTGTTAGAAATGCATTTTCTTTGGGGGCCTCCCTGGTTGTTCAGCGGGTTAAGTCGCAGCACTATGAAGCTATCTGCAGTCACTGCAGCACCAGTTCATCCCCCTGGGACAGGGAGCTTCCCACATGGCGAAGCAGACCTCTCCTGCCTGGCCCGCTGCTCCCCTCAGCAGTGTATTTCAGTCAGTCTGCCTGTTCTGCTCCCCACTCTGTCTCTGGTGAATCCTCTCACCCCTGCCCCCATCCTTGTGGCCTACACCCCAATTCTTATATGCATAAATAAAATAAAGTAAATCTTTAAAAAAATGCAATTTCTTGGGTCCAATTCTAAGTTCCTAATCAGAAACTCTGGGAATGGGATACAACAATCTGTGTTATTGTTTTTTTTTTAAGATTTATTTATTTATGCAACAAGATCTGGTGTGTATGCCAGAGTGTGTGTGTGTGTGTGTGTGTGTGTGTGTGTGTGTGTGTGAGAGAGAGAGAGAGAGAGAGAGAGAGGGAGAGAGAGAGAGGATTCACCAGAGACAAGAGTGGGGAGCAGAACAAGCCGATTAACTGAAATACACTGCTGAGGAGAGCAGTGGGGGAGACAGGAGAGGTCTGCCGCATTGCCTTATGGGAATCTCCCTGGTCAGGGATCAGATCAGATCAGGATCAAACTCCTGCTGCAGTTGCTGCTGATAATAGTGCTGACACTTAACCCCTTGTGCCACCAGAGAGGCCCCAAGCTGTGTTTTAAAGTGTTTCCTGAGTGATGCCACTCAGGTTTGAGAACCACTGGTTTAGGAAATCACATATTTAATAATATGTAAAATTAACCTATGGAAAATATGCAAATTCAAGCCTAAACATTTCTTACAAGTTGCTCTAGGGAAATGGAGAAAGGATAGGCCACTTGGCGGGAATCCCTCACCTAACTGGGAAGCTCAGTTGAGAATCTAACTCTTGATGAGAAGAGAGCAATACCCTAAATTAAAGAGTGATTTTTGCAAGAATATTATACAATTATTGGCCTCCCTGGTGGCGCACAGCACTATGAAGTTATCCACAGCACTATGAAGTTATCCAGAGCCACTGCAGCACGAGTTCAATACCCGCCCAGATTCCCACATGGCGCAGCAGACCTCTCCTGCCTCACCCGCTGCTCCCCTCAGCTGTGTACTTCAGTAGATCTGCCTGTTCTGCTCCCCACTCTGTCTCTGGTGAATCCTCTCACCACCCCACACCTCTGGCCTGTACCCCAGCTTGTATGCATAAATAAATCAATCTTTAAAAAAAAGAATATTATACAATTATATAGACAATTGTCCTTGGATAGCACTTAGTAAAAAGGAAAGATTCATGGTTTGGAATCATGTATCATAATTCATATATTAGTGGAATTTTCCCCATAAAGTGAAATATCTGTTTTCTTAAAAGGAACACTCAGCTTAGTGACTGGTTTGATCTTTTAGTCACTGGATGACTAATAACTAATTATCTTAGGTAAAACTCTACCACAAAGAGAAAAAACATGTATGTTCCGTGCTGCCGAAATGCGATGAGACCACTTCCAAATTACAAGTTGTTTAGCTAAAATAACTTTTTAAAACTACTAACAGGGAAGTGCAGAGCCCTACGGCTTGGTGCTAGAGGCCAAACTGAAGAAGGTATATTTATCTAAACCTAGTCTCTTCACTTCCTGTGGTTTCACCATCCTTATTAACCCAGCCTTCTTCTCCAAGATGAGTCTATCCATGAAGACTCATCTTAATAAGACTTTTTTTACACCAGGACATAATTTTATGTATTTTTTATTCATTTTTTATTGTCTTTTTACATTGTGTATTCCCCTTGGGTAACCCTCAGGACATAATTTTATAAAATTTCTTTCAAAAGCAGTTTATTTCTGAGAGGTCTCAATGAGAGTGACTCCTATCTATCTATCTATCTATCTCTATATAGCTATCCTTTTTTTTTTTCCATTGAATGGACCTCTCCCTCTACATTCAAGTCTATAAACTATCCAATCATAATTCAATAGTTGGTGTTTGGGATAATTTAGAAAGACCTTCACTGAATGACAAAAAAAACTAGATTGATGCTGACTATGGCATATTCCTAAAGAGTTTTCCAAAGCTCTGGAAGGGAGCTTTGGGACCTGATAAATCTCCTAACCAGAATTTATAGCAATAGAATTTAACATGTTGTAGTTGGAGACCTTCAAAAATCATCCAATTTGATTCTCTCATTTAACAGGAGAGAAGTAGGTTTTTGTTGGGTTTGCTTGATCAACAAAACAATATTATCCACGACACGTCCAAAAGTAAGCACACTCAACAGAAACCCAGCAGTCCAGAAAAGGGAAATTTGGTTGAGGATCCTGAAGAGTGGGAGAAGACGTCAGGGAAAAAGCATTAAGAAAAATTAACCCCCAACTGCCAAAGGACTCTCTCTAATTGGGGTGGTTATTTAAAGGTAAACTTGAGGGTTACATTCCTGAAATTGCTAATTCTTCAGGCTAGGACAGGGGCAGGAAGTTTCATTATCACCATCACCCCAGGACTCTTAGGTGTTTGGAAGACCATCATTAGAGAAATCCCCCTTTGCAAGAAAAAACCTAGTAAGTGGAGAAAGTTCTGAGTATCTTGATGATGGCAAGTGCTCAGTAATAAATCCATATCTAATCCTGCTTTTTTTTTAAGTTATTTATTTATACATACAAGCTGGGGTACAGGCCAGAGGTGTGGGGCGGCGAGAGGGTTCACCAGAGACAGAGTGGGGAGCAGAACAGGCAGATCAGAAATATACTGCTGAGGGGAGCAGCAGGCGAGGCAGGAGAGGTCTGCCGCACCATGTGGGAATCTGCCCGGCTGGGCGTCGAACTGGCATAGCGCTGCCAACAGCTCCACAGCGCAGCTCTCAACCGCTGCACCACCAGGGAGGCCCTCTAATCTTGCTTTTTAAAAAGTTGATAGCTCACATACTAAAATCCATTCCACGATCTCTCAGAGGAGAAATGCTCTAGAAGCATTATCTTATTTCCCAATTCTATGCCAAAAGCTACAGAAGTCTTGATCCTTTCATCAAAATGTAAGAATAAGATGCTAACTGGTGACTTGTGTTTGCTAAATTCTCAACTAAAATTGGTTAAATTCTTAAAAAATTAATTAAACCAGTATTTTCTACATCCTTCATTCTGGGCTATCTCTCTGTGAAAATCAGAACCAAAGAGTTACTAAGTTTTATGATTGAAATGCTCTCTGAGTTCACCAACTCAAGCTTTTTGTTGTACGAATGAGTCATCAAAGGAGCAGAGTGCTCAGACCCATTGAGTCAGCAGCCATGGCTCCCTGACATACTTCCCACCTCTGTAATCACCTTAGTTTCATGGTCTAGGTTACCTTATGTACAACTAGGTATGTACAGCTAGGTTACAACTAGGTTACCTTATGTACAAGATCAAAGTATTTTTCTATTATAATATTCATAAGAGAATATCTCGTGAATAAATTAAATGCTTTCAAAGACTTTTGTTTGTTTTAAATCACAGTATAAAGCTTTTGCTTATTTTTTCAGAATAGGGCTTTATTTTTTTTAAAGATTTATTTATTTATGCATACAAGCTGGGGTGTAGACCAGAGGTATGGGGCTGTGAGAGGGTTCACCAGAGACAGAGTGGGGAGCAGAACAGGCATATCGACTGAAATACACTGCTGAGGGGAGCAGCAGGAGAGGCAGGAGTGGTCTGCTGCGCCATGTGGCAATCTCCCTGGCCAGGTATCGATCTCTCAAACTTTCGTGCTGCAGTGGCTGTGGATAGCTTCACAGTGCTGCGCTTTACCCGTTGTGCCACCAGGGAGGCACCAGAATAGGGCTTTTAAAGAAAAAAGTAATATGAACATTTCAGATCACACATAGAAATGCAGTCACTCTTTCAGTTATTTCTTCTTCAACAAAACTTTATGTGGTGCTTCCTGTGTGCCAGGCACTGTTTTAGGCTTTGAATATGGAGTAGTGAACAAAACTGTAGCCCTCAGAAATTTTGCATTCTAGTGCAAAAAAGTGTGGTAATTCTTAGCTTCTTAGTCCTTTATCATTCCACTGACTTTCAGGTTCATTTATTCCACAAGTGTTTATTAAATGTTTACAGGTGCCAAAGACTATGCGTATCTATCATGAAAAGATCATACAAGATCTTTGCCTTTGTGCAAAGTCTGGTAGGAGCATAGTTTGGTAGGACAGACAGAAAGTCAACAGGCAGTATCTTGGAGAACCAGGAGAGCAGGAGATACTCACTACTGTTTACAAAAGCATAATTTAGTCTCTGGTACACAACATGCACTCAATAGATATTTTTTGTTGTGGAATATGATGTAATATAAATAATGCCAGTATAGTAAAGGATATAGCAGTATCAGCTATTTCCATCAGTATCTATAAGAACCAACTCAGGAGTAAAGACCAGGTGCTCTCTGCCCTTAGATGTTTGTTTCCCAAAAGCTGCTAACTGTCTCCCTCTAGCACTTCCACTACCCTGGAGGCACTGGCCTCTCTGAGGCAATATCAACTTCTCAGTGTCTTAATAGTCTTTCTTTTATATTCCCCAAGTCTCCTTACTCTAGCTTTAATGACATCCCTCTACCACAACCCACAACCTTCCTAACTACTGTTATCAAAATCTAAACTCATTTGGTAGATTATGTTAAGTGAGTATTCAAGGCAAAAATTGCTTAATTAACAACCCAAAGCCATAATGGCTGGGAGTGGAGGAAGCCAGAGTTGAGGAGAGAAGGAGAGACTCTGGTTGGGAATATTGGAGTGATTCGTCTGTGCTATATGAATGGGTCTAGGTATATGGGAAGACCATAGCTCAGAAGGGATAGGTATGGCGCTCCTAAAAAACGACTAGATCCAAAGCACTCGGCCATTGTCTTTGCAAAGACTCCTATGTATTAGTGATTTTTTTTATTGTGTAAAAAAATTACCAAAAACTTAGGGCATTAATAACATACACATTATTGCATAGATTCTGTTTATCAGGAGTTTGGGCACAACTTAGTCACAATCTTTGCTTCAGGGTCTCTCAAAGTGTTAGCATGATGTCGTTGTTTTTGGGAGTCGATGGATTTGATAGCGGAGCTGGGTCCTTGGGTTCACTCTGGGAAAGGTTTCACCAGAGCTCCCTTCGGCGTCACACAACAGGTTTCTCCATGAGACAGAGACTCAGTTATACTTAAAGAACAGGTTTATTAGGACAAGGAAGTAAAGGACACTTGTATAGACACAAGTGGACAGGAAGAGCGGCCCCTCTGAGGGGGCAGACTTGCTAAGAGAGGCCTGCATGGTGCAGGTCACGGGCAGACAGGCAGGCCACTGCCCTGCAGAGGGACAGAGTTGGTAAAGGAAAGCACCTGCATAGGCACAGGTGGGCAGAGAAATGGCTGCCCCGGATTCTTGCACGGATGGCACTGATATAGCCTTCTTTCAGTTGGAAGGGGCTCATCTTTGAGAATCTTGTCTGTTTACTGGCTAACTAGAATTAGAAAAGAGACCTGAGATTCTACAATGGGCTCAATCTCCGTATCTTTGCCCCTAGACTGCAAGTCTGGCTCCTACCTATGTTTTGTAACTTAGGAGCTGGCACTTAGGGGTTGTGCTAATGGTTATGCTATTTCTTCTACCCCCACTTCCTTGTGTGGGTCTAGTTCTAATCTTATTTTGCATTATATCTCCTCCATCAAGAAGGCGCTCATGTGAAGGCTTGACTGGTGAAGGCTCTGCTTTCAAACTTGAGTGGTTGTTGGCAGGATTCAGTTCTCTGTGGGCTCATGGACTGAGGACTTGAGTGCTTTGCTGACTGTTGTCTGGAGACCACCTGCAGTTTCTTGATGCATAGGTCTCTCTATTATGGCCACTTGTATCATCCAGACATGCAAATCAGGAAGACAATAGAGTTTTCCACCAAGATGGTAGTATGTTGTAATCTTCTCATAGAAGCGATAACCTATCAACCTTCTATTCACTTGAAGAATGTCACTCAAGGGAAGGGTTAGCCAAAGAGATTCTCAGCATTAACCATGCTACCTCCTTGCTGGTGAGAGACTGCCAGTCACCCTCCAGCATCCATCTTTCCTCTGTTTAGTGATAGTGATCCCTGAGTTTAGGGAGGTGTATGCCTGTCCATCTACACTACATACCCCAGCCTTGCTTGTATTTAAGTATACCCATTAGACTAAGTTCCTACCAATGGGATATGAGCCTGAGTGAGATATGCCACTTCTGGTAACATCCTTAAAAGGAAGTTGCATGACCCCCTTTCATCTTTTCCTCTTTCTGAGACGGGAATGCCAATGTGGTGAGCAGGCATTTATTCAACCATGTGGATGAGTACAATATCCTGGAAGATGGCAAAGCAATAAAACAGAAGGAATCAGGGTCCCTAGACCATCCCTTGAAGAAGAGCAGCCCATCTTTCCTGGGCAGCTTATCAGCTAGACTTTTATAGAAGAGATAAATCATTGAGTTTGATCCAGTGTTATTTTAAGTCTTCTATAGTAATTAAACCAATATCCTACCTGATAGATCGCACAAAGCTTCAAGAGGCAGTTATTAGCTGTGCTCCTGCTGGGTCTTCCTGTGGCAGCTGTGAATTGCATTCCTTTAAAAGCTATCACATGGTGTCTCCTTTGCAACTTCCCCCAGATTGTGTCTGCTGGAGTCCTCAGAATGATTTCTCACCCCAAAAGGCTACTATTGGATGCTGCTATGGAAAACTCCATCACTGCTTTCCAGTTTTGCCCAAGTTCAGGTACCCAGAGGATTTTATTCAATTATTCACTTATTTCACTATTTATGGTGCTCTTCTTTCATGGCAATCACTGTTTGAGGCCCTGGGGATAGAGCAGTGAACAGGACAGACAAGATTTATGTTTTCAGGAGGCTGATATTTTAGCAGAGCAATAAAATACAGTAAACAAATATCTAAACAAGATTATTTCGGGGTAGGGGGGCTCCCTGATGGCACAACGGGTTAAGTCTCAGCACTGTGAAGCTCTCTAGAGCCTCTGCAGCATGAGTTCGATGCCAGGCCAGGGAGCTTCCCACATGGCCCAGCAGACCTCTCCTGTCTTGCCTTCTGCTCCCCCTCAGCAGTGTATTTCAGTTGACCTAACTATTCTGCTCCCTACTCTGTCTCTGGTGAATCCTCTCACCACCTCCCACCTCTGGCCTATACCTCAGCTTGTATGCATAAATAAATAAATCTTTTTTAAAAAAGATTTCAGGGAATTATAAAATAAGACAAAACAACCTGAAATTCACTTTCATTTGCCCTGTGAGGCCACACATTGAGTCTCAGCCCCATTGCTGGATGTCTCATGTCATTGCTTCAAAGAATTCTTGTCTTAACTGCCTCAGATTGAAGGAGACACATTGTCTCTACCTATAATCCTTTGGTAAGAATTAGCCCCAAGAACACACGTAGGTATGTGGGGAGTAGAAAGTATAGAGAAGCACATCAATTTTGCAGGCTAATAGTGTTCTGCCGACATATCATAATAATCAAAAACAACATGGAAAATAAAAGTTCTCCTTTATTGTCACCCCTATAAATAACTACTGTTAACATCTTAAGTTCATTTATTTAGTCATCATGTCTCTATTGGCCTCCTGCAATGTGCCTGGCCCTGTTCTAAATGCTGACTGGTCTAGATATGGTTCCTAGCATCATGTGGCTTCTAGTTTGAGTCTTTGTGTGTCCTCAGGCTTTGCAAATTGCCCAACACTTAGCTATATGATTATAGGCAAACAACTTAATTTCTGAAGACTTGGTTTCTTCATTTACAAAATTATTACCTAATTAATCATGCCATTGTGGGGATTATATTAGATAGTATACACTATATTAGATAATATAGGTTAAGAAACTTGGAATAAACCTCAAAAACAGTCTGATACTATTGCTATATGCGTATTTTAAATATTTTTATTATTCCATTTTAGATTTACCTTTAATTATGCATAGAAAAACTGGGGTATAGAACAGAGGTAAGGGGTGGTGGTGGTGAGAGGATTCACCACAGACAGAGTAGGGAGCAGAACAGGCAGATCAACTGAAGTACAGTGATGAGGGGAGCAGCAGGTGAAGCAGGAGAGGTCTGCTGGGCCATATGGGTCAGCTCCCTGGCTGGGGGGTTGAACTCATGCTGCAGTGACTGGCAATAGCTTGATAATGCAGAGACTTAATCCCTTGCACTACCAGGGAGACACATTTTCATGTAAACTTTATATGTACTATTTACATGCAACCATTCTATGATCAGCTTCTTAAACCCTTTCAGCGATAATAAATTTTTTCTATTTCAAAACATAGAAGATGAAATTCAACATTTTAACTCTTTATGCTGTTGTCTGTATTTACCTAATATACTACACAGAGATTCATGGACATGGGGTCCAGAAGTGAGCATTGTATGCGAATTTCTTAAACTAATCAGTTTTATGGAATATGGATACAAAATTTCATTAAATACATAACTGTGATGTAAAGGTCAACCCTTGACCTTGATCATGTAATTTCACATTTTTTATACTCCAGTCTTTCCATCTGTGTGTTTAATTAAATCAGTCCTCTGTTTTTCCTAGAAATGTGAAAACTTTTTAGAAAACACAGTGAAAAACAGAAACATAGACCAAAACCAACAGTATTACTGTGTTGAAAGTTTATGATTCCATTTTACTTCCTGGTACTCAGTGAAGTACAACTAATTGCCACTCTCTTAAGTACACTTGAGTTTAAACAACCCCTAAATACTTTCCCTGCCCAATCTTTAAAAATCTTCAAGAAGACACCCTACTAAATGGGAGAAAATATTTGCACATCATACATATCCCAAATCCAAAATATACAAAGAACTTATACAACTCAATAAAAAGAAAAACAAATAACCCAATCAGAAAATGGGTAGATCTAAATAGGCATTTCTCCAAAGAAGATATACAGATGGCCAACAGACACATGAAAACATATTCATTATCACTTATCACCAAAATGCAGATCAAAACCATGAGGAGATAGCACTTCACACCTGTGAGAATGGCCCTTATCAAAAAGACCAGAAAGAAGTGTTGGCGAGGCTGTGGAGAAAAAGAAACCTTCATACACTGCTGGTAGCAATGTAAACTGATCCAGTCCCTCTGGAAAACAGTATGGAGGTTTCTCAAAACATTGAAAGTAGATGTGATTTTAATGAATGCTGTGTGTATATTCAGGTGTTCTGGTTCACCTACTGCTCAGTAGAACCACGCCAATACTCAATGTCATAAAGTAACAACCATTTTATTATGTTGCTATAATCCATGCTATAGGAATACACAGGGCACTGTGGAGGTGGCTTATAGGGATTCAGCTGCTATCTCTAGAAACAATCCAGGAAAGCAAATAGCTCCTGCAAATGACCAGAACTTGAATTATAACTGACAGCATCCCTAATTTTTGTTCCTTCCAGTTTAGGAAGTTGACTTTTTTACAGAGCGGCCCTGCTATAAATGGGGTGCCTGTCTGTGGGTTCTCACCCGTGTACTTAAAAGGGACTTATAAGACTCAGCTGCAGACACACACAATAAAATCAATAAAAAGGGTTTATTTACAAAAAGGGAAGGGAAAAAGATAAGGAATAAATTGGTGAATGTGTCCTACCAGGTCCGCTGAGCTGGAATCTCAATGGCGCCCTCCAAAAACCTGGCGATCAACAACTATGAGCAATAGAGCAGCCAGAGCTCACATGTCTGGTCTAATATATCAAAACACCATTGCTTAACTCCACCCTCAGTCCTCAGCATCCTTTCTTCATTGATGATGGCATTATGGGATTTGTAATCCTAGGTGTCTTGGTTTACTCTGGTTTAAGGTGGGGGTGGGGTCCTGGGACAGTCCCCTTTCCTAAGGACCACCCTCTAACAGCTTTAGGGAAAGCCCACTCTGCATCCTGACCAATCACATAAGATGTCCTGCTACTAGTTATTCCACCTACAGCAGCCCCATGCCAACACTCTCCAGTCAGTCAACACTTAAGTTTTCCCTTTTTTCCATTACAGAACTGTGCCACTCCTCTGCCTGCCTCTGAGTTTCTGCCAAAAACACCAGATTATTTTGGCCACTTTGAATAATCAGGAGGGAATCCCCCTCCCAAAATTTGGTTCAAATGTTGAGATTGATGTGCACACCAGGAAGCTATGGAATATTTAATTATTTACATAATTGAGGTGGCATCCAGCATAATTTTTTTTGGCTACGTCACTGCCATTCTTCCCATCTGCTCCCCCAAGCAGATCTTTGTGAGAGAAGAGTTTCAGCTGGAGAGATCTTAGCTACTTTGTGAAAAATGGGAGAGGGAAGAGGTTTCCTTGTGTCAAGCAGAGGAGAATCTTGCATACTTATCCACAAACCGCACTATGCATTGGCAACCAAAGATATCAGTCTTAACATTGACTCTCTTACTTTTCTTGGGGTCTACAGGGATTGGAACTGCTTGGCTCAGGCTCCTCCTGGTGGGAAGATACTCTCATCAAGCCTCCAGGGAGGGTTACTGGGCTGGATTTAGTAAAGATTCTCTGGGTCTTAATTCAGGGCCTAGATGGGGCAGCATATCCCAAGAGCTATCTGTGTGATAGTTTCTGACCTTTACTGGCACGCTTATTTTTTAAG
The DNA here is from genome assembly GCA_004024925.1 of Scalopus aquaticus. Lineage (NCBI taxonomy): Eukaryota > Metazoa > Chordata > Mammalia > Eulipotyphla > Talpidae > Scalopus > Scalopus aquaticus. The sequence goes on from PVIJ01006765.1 coordinate 59,151, forward strand.
AGAGTAGTTCTAAATTGGGAGCACATGGTAGGGTTGTCAGGTGAAATAGCAGAGCCAGGTTAAATCTGAATTTTATATAAACAACCAAAATTTTAAAAAATTATTTATTTTTATTTATATCCTTTATACCATTGTGTATTCTCTGCAGGTTTCCCACCACAATTTCACCCGTGAACCATCACCATAGTCCCTTGTGCTCTTTTCTCCCCTGTTTTGGTCCTTCTCCCTCCGCCTCTCCTGCATAATGTTTCTTATTTATGGTTGCCTGATAGTTTTTGTTTTTGTTCTGTTTTGTGCGTTATTTTCTCCTCCTGGTCTTTTATTTGGCTCCTCTATATTCTTCCTATAAGTGAAACCATTTGATATTTTTCTTTTTCCTTCTGGCTTATTTCGCTGAGCATTATCCTTTCTAGCTCCATCCATATTGCTGCAAATTGCATATGTTTATCTTATTTGAATGCTGAATAGTATTCTATTGTGTATATATATACCACATCTTCTTGACCCAATCATCTATTTTTGGACATCTGGGTTGTTTCCATATTTTAACTATTGTAAACAATGCTGCAATAAACATAGGGGTGCATGTCTCTTTTTGGATTACTGTTTTTGTGTCCTTTGGGTAGATTCCCAGAAGTGGTATTACTGGGTCGTATGGAGCCTCCATTTTTAGCAATTTGAGAAACCGCCACACAGCTTTCCACAGTGGTTGGACCAGTTTGCATTCCCACAAGCAATGTAGGAGAGTTCCTTTTTCTCTACATCCTCGCCAACATTTGTTGTTCCCTGTTTTTTAATATGTGCCATTCTTACTGGTGTAATAATTGCTATTTTTAAGCCATTACGTTTTGAGGTGGTTTGTTATGCAGCAGTTGACCACTGATCCAGCAGCCCAGGAAAGAGTCTTGAGAAATTCCAATATTTAAATATTAGGAAGAGAGAGAAAGAAAGCTGACAAACAAAAACAGGCAACCAGAGAGATAGCAAGAAAATCAGAAAGGTATACTGTCACAGTAATAAGGAATAAACCCATAGAAACCAAGAAAAGTGCATTTCAAGAACAAAGGAATGCCAATTGTGTCAATTGTGGGTGAAAGGTCAAAAAAGATGAGATGAAATTTCCTATTACATTTAATGACACAAGTCAGTCACAAGCCAGTGATGTCTGAAGCAGAGGAAAGTTGATAAATTCAGTTTTAGATGGGTAGAGTTTAAGATGCCTGTGGGATATAAAGCACACCTGTGCGGCATGCTGTTAGAATGTCTCAATCTGAAGGTCAGTGGAAAGTTCAAGGTCAGTCCTTAGTTAGGTGGTAAAGCAATAGGTGCATGAGATCACAGGAAGACACAGAGCAGACTCTGCAGATGATACTGGGATACACTAAGAGTTTCAGAGAGTGGGCTCAGGTAGAAAACATCACAAAAAAGCCCTGAATTGGCAGTGCTTCTTTGCACATGAAGGCTAAAAAATAGCATTAGTGATTCAAAAAAGGGCGAGAAAAGTACCCATGTCAATGCAGCAGAGAGCTTTAGAAAACCAAGAACCAGAAGACACCCAACCTCCCCATCCAGTTGAATCTGACACCTTTGTCAGAGTAGCAGGCTAAGCCAATTGTGAAGTGCTAACTGAAAATTAGAATATGGATGGCAATAGCAAAGAGAATCCTTTTGGGTGGGAGGGAGGGAAAGGACAGGAATCCGGCATTGGCATGGGAGGTTTGCTGGAGAATGAGTGAAGAATTGTACATATGGGGCCTTCCTGGTGGCGGAATGGGTTAAGTCTCAGCCTTTGAAGCTATCCCAGCCACTGCAGCTCGAGTTCGATCCAGGGCCAGGGAGCTTCCCACATGGGCAGCAGACCTCTCCTGCCTCGCCTGCTGCTCCCCTCACAGTGTACTTCTGTAGATCTACCTGTTCTGCTCCCCACTCTGTCTCTGGTGAATCCTCTCACCACCCTACACCTCCTACCTACATCCCAGCTGCATAAATAAATAAATCTTAAAAAGAAAAGAATTGCACATATGGAGGTAAAAATGTAACCACAACATTATATAGTTATGTAAACAACTATCAAGTTAGGAGGAAGGGAGAGAGGGAAGGAGAGACGAAGGAAGGCTTGTACAGCAAAGAGAGAAAGGGCACTTTCAAGTATCAAGTGTTTTGAGTTCGATTCATTTTGTATTTTAAGGTATTTGGCAGTTAAAAAAAACAAAGAAGGGTTACACTCTACTGCAATATTTTCCCCAACATTTATCTTTCCAGCTTCCATGAAAAATCCTTCTATTTGTATGTAGTTTTACAATATCGCCCTTTATCCCAGAAGTTGATTTAATTACCAGATTTGTTTCCTTTTTCCATTACAATTGTAGGTTGACTGATTCCTGATTAAGTTGGGGAAGGATAGGGCATTTTTCTCAGTTGGGTTTATTTTCAGATGACAGAGGAAGGGTCTAGTATTCTAAGAGTTCCCAGATGATGTCACGAAAAGTGAAATTCCCAGATCAAATAAATTTGAGAAAGGTTACACATTGAAAATCTTCCTCCAAGGGACTGATAAAACACATATTAGCATATTAAAGTCTCTGAGATGTCCTCCCTTAAACAAACACCACCCCTGTTTTACAGTTTAAAAAACAGATTAATTTGGGTGGGGGGCAAGGTGAGGGAGGAAATGCTTTTTTTCTCTGCACATTATTAACATACCAGAAGAATATCCCCTGACACCAGTTTAGGAACCCCTGCTGCAGCAAATTGATTCTAGCTCTGTGCTAGGATTCCTGTCAGGTCTTACAATAGAGAGGAGGTTCTTCTCCATTTTATCTCTATATTCACTCTTGTTACCTTGGGGGCATTGAAGCTCTCCCTAGATTTTTGTAGAGCGAAGAACAATATGACACTGCCAGGTCTTGGGGAACCCTTTATAACACCAAAGCCAGAGGGGAATTATCAAGATTGGACTGAGGTAAAGATGATTAAGGAGAGGTTAGAAATAGACATCTTCAATTATGGCTAACGAAAATTCCCACTATATGACAGGATTGGTCATTTTTTAGGAACTTTCTGTGAGTTGAAAACAATCAAAATGCCTCCTTACATGTTTGGAAGAAGCAATGAGTTCAACTATAATCTCTTTATATTAAGAAACAATTAGAGATGGCAACATTTTAAAGTTTTGATGGAAGAAAGAATCACCATGTAATGACCATAGAAATGGGTAATTTACCTAATATGTTGAAAAAGGGGAAGTTGTGGTACAAAAACACGTCTCAGGGTAGGTAATCTGCAAGTCTTCAGCGGGACTCAGCTAAGAGCAGAAAGCAATGGGGTTCAGAATTGTCCCAAGAGGGAACCCTGATGGGGTCTAGCCTGAACTGGCAGCAACCTTCTCCTTCCTGTATTATTAAAGTGATGATTTAAGCACAACAACCCTTTTTTAAAAAAAAGATTGCTACTTCACATATATATTAGTATTTAAATTTAAAATTATGCACAGGCTTCCCTGGTGGCGCAGCGGTTAAGCGCTGCGCTATGGAACTGTGGGCAGTGATGCCAGTTTGATGCTGGGCGGGGGAGATTCCCACATGGCAAGGCAAACCTCTCCTGCCTCGCCCACTGCTCCCCTCAGCAGTGTATTTCTGTCGATCTGCCTGTTCTGCTCCCCACTCTGTCTCTGGTGAACTCTCACAGCCCCATGCCTCTGGCCTATGTCCCAGCTTGTATGAATAAATAAATAAATCTTTAAAATTTTTTAAAAATTATCCACACGTCAAGAATTAGAAGACAATTATCATTTACATGGTGTCTAAAATAAGAATGTTTGGACTCCAGGCTCCCTCTACTGTCTCTGCAATAATAAACAAACATGTATTGGTACTCTCCTGTACCATTTATGAAAATCAAAACAAAAAATGATCTTATGTAATTATAAAGAAAATCTTTAGTATAATAATAGGAAATATTTGGAGAACCCTGTAAAAATTATAATCAGTTAATAAAATATTTATATATGAAGTCATTGTTAGACTGTTTTTTAATCCACAAGTAGCAATTTCATATGCGTCTATCTAACATTTGAAAATTTAATTGTCAAAAGCAGTAGGGAGTGTGTGTGCATTGTGTCTTGGGGAGCGGTCGTTACTTTTAATAAATAATCTCATGAAATTCCCTAAACACATTGACTAATTTACATGTTTCTAGACCAAAATTAACTACAGAATATGTTAAATCTAGTGTCTTTTAGGAATGTGTATATTTTAACTTGGCTATAGAAAAAGGAAATCTTCCTTCAGGTTAAAAAATGTGAAGATACTAAGTGTTTCACACAGGAAGGTAAATGAAAGAAATGTAGAAAAGCCATATGTTTACATGAGGAAAGCTGGAAATAAAATAGTTAACATTTTAACTGAGAGAGAAGGAAGTGAGGCAATTTGCATAGACTTCAAACAATCTCACACTATTGAGAAAATCTGCAAATCCTGGAAAGAATTAGAAGTAAAAGCCAAAGTCAATACACTTCAAATGCCCTTGATGTTTCACAGTCACTAAGGAGAAAGCATCTTCCAGGTAAGTTCACACTTTGCACAAAATAAATATTAATTCTGTTGTTGGTAATTTTCAAAAAGTTAATATTTTACCAGCCAGAATTTTATTTCTCAGATTTGCCTTTGAAGCTAGAAAAATGCTGTTTGAAGCTGTGTTTTCACAGTCCTAGGAATTCAATCTAAAAAGTAAAGATGCCATTAAAGATGCATTTACCAAGATGTTCATCAGAACCTGTTATAATAGTTACGGCTCACCGTTTAAGTTTTATTCCTAGCATAGTGCCTTCTGTATAGTAAGTACTTAATAAATATTTTTGAAAGAATGGCTAGAGGAGAAATGTTGGAAATTTCCAAACCGGGGAGTAGTTGAATAAATTATACTTTGCACATGCTATGTAATATTGTATGGCCATTGGAAGTGTTTTTGAATACTTTTAAAAGAAATTGGGGAAATTGGAAAACAGTTAAGCAAAAAGGGATGCTAACAATGTATATACTATGTAATACAAATTTTATAAATAATAAATATACATATATTTACACATATTTATGTGTAAATTTATGTGTACATTATTTATTCAGTACTAAGCAGTAAATGACTAAAACTACCTATTGAGGGTTTGCTCTAACAAAGTGAAGGGGAGAAACCAATACTCATACAGATTCTGAATCACCCCACAACAACTACCTTTTATTAAACTCCATGATTTTTTAAAAAGATTTATTTATTTATGCATACAAGAGCTAGGATGTAGGCCAGAGGTGTGTGTGGGTGAGAGAGTATTCACCAGAGACAGAGTGGGAAGAAGAAAATCTGATCTAGTGAAATACACTGCTGAAGGGAGCAGCTGGACAAGACAGGAGAGGTCTGCTGTGACATGTGGGTCTGCTCCCTGGTTGGGAATAAAACCCCTGCTGCAGTGGCTAGCGATTGCTTCATAGAACTGAGACTTAACTCCTTGTGCCACGAGGGAGACCCTAAACTCCATGATTTTTAATTTCAGGTCTGAATGTGAGCAGGGTATCATAAAAAATATTGTGCGACATTTAGTGTTTTTCTGGTTATAAAAGTAGTATAATTCATAATAGACAATTTGCAATGTACGGAGAAACACAACACAGAAAATTAAAATCAGCTTGGTCAGTTTTATTTTTCCTTCCAACATAATTCTGTCCTTATTTTTTTTCAATTGCTGTATCTCTAGTTCCTAGAACAGTGTCTGGCACATGGAATCCACTCAATAAATGTTTCTTTTATTGTGAATGAATAATAAAATTGAGACATAGCTCCACTATTTAATAGCTTTGTGACCTTAGGCAAGTTATTTAATTGCTCTAACACTCAGTTTTCTCATCTGTAAAATCATGGGTTATCAATGATATTAAATAATACACATAAACCGTTAAGCACATGAGAAGGACACAATAATTGGTAGTCATTTTTACTGGTATTTAAGAGTTTATATGCAGGTCAGATTTGCCATTTGTTTGTTTTTTAAAGATTTATTTATTTGTGCATACAAGAGCTGGAGTTTAGACCATAGGTGGGGGGTGTGTGTGTGAGAGGATTCATCAAGACAGAGTAGGGAGCAGAACAGGTGGACTGACTGAAATACACTGCTGAGGGAGCAGCAGGTGTGACAAGAGAGGTCTGCTGCCCTATGTGGGTTAGCTCCCTGGCCAGGGATGGAACTCTTGCTGCAGTGGCTGCCAATATCTTGATAGTACCGAGACTTAACCCCTTGCATCCAGATTTGTCTTGGGATGCCCAGATTTGTCTTGTTTTTTAGTAGGATCCTGAGCTTCTTGTGAAAGTAACCTGCCAGAGACTTTGATATTTAGGTTGACTACAAAGATAGTCAGGTCTACAACCTAATCCTAAATAGATTCTAGCTCATTCATTCATGACCATCAAATATGTTTTGAGAACATTCTAGGCACTGCAGAGATACAGTTTTGTGTAAGTAGACATAGTTCTGTTCTTATTAAACTTACTCAAAGAGAATTTATCTTTGAAATATTGATGAAATATATATATCAAAGAATCTAGTAAAGAACTATTATTTTCTTCTTCAAAATTTCTTTGCAATCTGCAGAATGATGTTTGACCCTTACAGCTACCCTGAGAGTAGGACTTTTATTCATATACAAAATATTATATAGGAAGTAATAATAATAGCTAAGAGTTATTGATCAATTATCATGGGCCATGCTGTGTCAGGGTCTTCTCTCATTTCAGTTCTTAGTTTGCCAGAGCAAATAGTGTATATTATTGTACCTACTTTGCACTTGAGGACCCTAGGTGGAATTTCTTTAAAAAAAAAAAAAAAGATTTATTTTTCTTATTTATGCACACAAAGAACTGGGTCCAGGCCAGCGTTGGGGGGGTGGTGGTGAGAGCATTCACCAGAGACAGAGTGGGGAGCAGAACAGACAAATCTACTGAAATAACACTGCTGAGGGGAGCAGCGGGTCAGACAGGAGAGGTCTGCTGGGCCATGTGGCTCCAACTCATGCTGCAGTGGCTGCTGATAGCTTGATAGCTCTGAGACTTTAACCCCTGGACCATCAGGGAGGCCCCTGAGTGGAATTTCTGTGTACTCTTGGTTCCTTAAGTGGTCCAGTTGGTTCTAGTTTAAAATAAGAATAGTAATAGTAACAATAGCAACAATAATAAATGCCATTTATTAGGAATCTTCTACATGTCAGAGCTTTATATACTTAAAGTTCATGACCATCTACCAAGATACTAATTCATAGAGGGGCCCTAACTCCAGAGGTTAAATAGCGATTATACCTCACATCATGTGGTTACTTCCTGACACTGGAATCCATATTTGATTCCAACACCTTCCATCAAAACATGTTGCTTAGCAACAAATAGGTCCTTGAGACTTCCAAAATCCCAAGTAGAGAAAAACAAATTTCTTCCCAGAAATCAAGCTAGAGGGACGATTGATTTTCTAATAGAAGTTTCCCCTATTCCCTTCTGTGACCAAAGCTGTTACTTAAGCAGTAAAACCTCCCTCTGGCCAAAGTCAATTTCACAACCCGAGGCTTGCCCCAGCTGTTAACAGAGGCCTGTTTCTGGTTCTAATCACTGGAATCTGCTTTTAGGGGAATGTGGAGTCCAGAGGCACCCAAGAAACCCAAAACCTCAAGCAGGCGAACAAATCCCGCGTGGACATTTGTTCATACAAATGGGACACCCTCCCTCCCAAGTTAGTACTCCTATTCCACATGTTTAAAACACTATCAAAGCCACACGCCCTTTTCTCGCTTCTAGCCAAGAACAGAATCAGGTATGGACGACGAAAAGTCCAACCCGCCTTCCTTTTACCCTTCTGAAAGTAACCGGTTCGCGAGCGTGCCTGCGTGGGTGAGTGAATGCATCGCCGCACGGCAGGAGCCTCGGGACCGCCCAGTTCTCCCCGGTCTTCACCCCAAGGGGCCTCCTGGCAAGCTAGCTCCGCCCGCGCCCCACTCTCGCCCAGCCCCGCAGTCAGTCCCAGGCTCGCCCCACCGGCGCCCTGGGCCCCAAGCCCTTCACAGCACTCCGACGCGGCCCGCCCTCTCCCACCAGCCTCTCCCCGCCCCGCGCGGCTCCCGGGGCCAATTCTCCCTCGCCCCGCCCCTCCCCCCTTCCGGCCACTGGGCTCTTCCGGCTGCGCTGTGCGCCGTCTGGTCTCCATGGCGACGGACGGCTCCAGCGGGTTTCTCCGAACTCCCAGAGAGGCACCAGCTGGGAGAGTCTTCGGCGTTTGCTCCCGAGTGGGTCAGCGCCAGAAGGCCACAAGTTGGTAAGGGCGCTGCGGCGACTGCGGGTCGTCTTCTCGCCATCCCGAGTGCAGCGGGACCCGGCTCGTGAACTGCAAACTTCTCTGTCCCTTCCAGGTTCGGGCTCTGGGGCTGTCCCGGCGGCGCGCGAGAAGGTAGGATCCGCGCGCCTGGAGATACGCTTCCCTCTTAATTTGTTCCTCTTGCTGCAGTCTGGCACCGCGGGAAGAATATTTGTGTGTGAGTGGGTGGGAGCGACAGCCCGGCAGTTCTGACAGGCGTGTCCGCACTACCATTCTTTGACTTGCTCGTTCGCACTAGCCAGGTCTGCAATTCTTCCTCTTCCCACCCCCAACCCCACAAACAATGAAAATGACCAGATATCATCTTAGAATTTTGACCACTTCCCCCTTTTAAAAAAAAGTTCTTACTTTTTCCTCCCTTTTACTTCTTTTTGGAGACAACTTAATGACCAGTGGGGGCGAGCACTTGCTGTAGTTACGACGTCATTACTCTCTAGGCTTAACTTGCTGGGTCATAAAAATTCCAATGGAATTTGGAAAAATCATTTAATATTTTCAGGCCTTGTTTTCACCTTTTGTATGCGCGGCTAAACAACAGGTCACTTTTAAGGCCCAGTCTTTCAACCTTCTTTTAAAAAAAAATCTATTTATGCATATGATGTCGTTTTAGAGTCCATGGATTTATGGATTTGAGAGCAGAGCTGGGTCCTTGGGTTCACTCTGGGAAAGGTTTCACCAGAGCGCCCTTCGGTGGCACGTGGCAAGTTTCTCCACGAGACAGAGACTCAGTTATACTTAAAGAACAGGTTTATTAGGACAAGGAAGTAAAGGACACTTCCACAGACACAAGTGAACAGGAAGAGCTGCCCCTCTGAGGGGGGCAGGCTTGCTAAGAGAGGCCTGCATGGTGCAGGTCACGGGCAGACAGGCAGGCCGCTGCCCTGCAGAGGGACAGAGTTGGTAAAGGAAAGCACCTGCATAGGCATAGGTGGGCAGAGAAATGGCTGCCCCGGATTCTTGCACGGATGGCACTGATATAGCCTTCTTTCAGTTGGGAGGGGCTCATCTTTGAGAATGGTTGTCTGTTTACTGGCTAACTAGAATTAGAAAAGAGACTTGAGATTCTACAATGGGCTCAATTTCCATATCTTTGCCCCTAGACTGATGTCTAGCTTCTACCTATGCTTTGTAACTCAGGTGCTGGTGCCTAGCGATTGTGCTAATGGTTATGTTGATTTCCTCTACCCCCACTTTCTTGTGTGGGTCTAGTTCTAATCTTATTTTGTGTTATATCTCCTCCATCACATACAAGAGCTGGGGTGTGCGGGTGCTGAGATGACTCACCAGAGACAGAGTGGAGAGCAGAACAGGCAGATCTAATGAAATACACTGCTGAGCGGAGCATCAGGGGAGACAGGAGAGGTCTGCGCCATGTGGGAATCTCCCTGGCCAGGGATGGAACTCTTGCTCCAGTGGCTGTGGATAGCTTCATAGCGCTGAGATTTAACCCATTATGCCACCAGAGAGGCCCTAAGTTAACTTCTTAAAAGTCCTCTGAACTAGTTTGCTTATCTCCATTACAACATGAAACTTCCTTTTTGTTTCCCTAAGTAATCTCAATTATCCCTATAGGATATCCTTCCAGTTCTTCCTTTAGATAAAAACATCAAGTCATTCTACAGTGTCACTCCTATGTGCCAGGTGCTGTGTTAACATTTTCTTCCTATTTGAACTTTCTAGTAATCCAGTGAAGTTGGCACCATTGTGATTCCAGTTTTACAGATAAAAGAACAGTCTTAAGGAAGTTAGGTAACTTACTCAAGGTCACATGGGAAGTGGTAGGATGGAATGTGAAGTTAGTCTCTTTCACTAGCGTGCTACAGAGTACTACTCTGCACTGTCCCCTAGCCCTAAGGCATTCAATTATATGAAATATTAAATAGACATTTCCTGCCTAATGATAAAGGCAGACCTAGCACAGCCTGGGTTTCTGACAAGGACTAGGATGTGTCCATCCTAGGATTTTCTTTTGCCAGGTGAAAATGGGAGGAGAATTATAAGTACTGATGTTTCATCTAGGTAAAGGATGGCATGTAGCAATCCACAAAGATCCTAAAGCTAGAAAGGAGAGGAGGGTGATATCCACCCAGACATGTAGGTACCCTCAAGACCGTGGGGGCCTGTGGGGTGAAAGTGCCTCTCAAGAGAGTTCATCTTGGCTTTCTGTTTGTTAAGACCTTATTTGGTTCATTATTGCCTTATTTCAACTCCTGAACTCTAATGCCCTGGAGAAAAAGGAGTAAAATATTTCTCTCTCTCTCTCTCTTTTTTTTTAAATTTATTTATTTATGCATACAAGAGCTGGGGTGTAGGCCAGAGGTGGGGGGAGGGGGCGGTGAAAGGATTCAACAGAGACAGAGTGGGGACCAGAACAGGTGGATTGACTGAAGTACGCTGCTGAGGGGAACTGTGCGGTGAGGCAGGAGAGGTCTGCTGTGCCATGTGGGAATCTCCCTGGCTGGGGATGGGGATAGAATTCGTGCTGCAGTGGCTGTGGACAGCTCCATATACTGAGACTTAACCCGTTGTGCCACCAGGGAGGCCCTAGGAGTAAAATCTTTCATTTTTCTACTTCCTTCCTTTTTCTTTCTTTGGTTTCTTACACTTGCGTTTACCAAAAAACAGGTTTTGCTTTTCTGATAAGCTTTAGTTCTCTGTGAGGTCTCAAAAGGAGTAATCAAAATAATACCATATCAATGTCTGTCTTTGTCAGTGACAAAGAAAAGCCAGAAAGCAAAGCCTAAGGCATATGTTTATGTACCACTGCTTTTTTCAGGGTGTAAATCAGTGTGAGAAAAACATTTAAACAGAAAAACTTCATACAAAATAATGAAGTTTCTCTTTCATTGTCCACAGTTTTATTCCTGAATATTGTGTTCCAAAAACCCTGAGGTATGCACTAATACTAATTTCTTAAGTTTGGCTTGGGATGTGGGAACAAGTGTTAGCGGAGGGGAGGGCAAGTGAATTTCTTATGAAAGAAGTCAAGTATCACCTTTCTTATACATAAAAAGCCTTGAGTTTATTTTTGTCTTTGTGATTAGACTGAAATGTATCTAAATATATAAACTGCTACATTATAGAAGAATCAGTTTATAGAGGGTAACATAAGTAAAAATTCACAGAGAAAATATAACTTGTAGTATTAATAAACACATAAGCGAACTTGTAAGAATTATATTTTAAAAATATGTCTGTGGATAAAATCAAAGGTTAATTTCTAAATTGTATTTGGCAAAATAATATTTCATAAAGATGCCATATTTTGATACATGGAAAAATTTCTTATTCTGGCTTATATATTCTATACAACAGTATTTTTCATTATATACATGAACTGGAATGTGGCAGACAGTTTGATTTTCATAGTGTTTTGTTATGTTGAAATGGGGCAGCAAAGTGGTGTCAAACATGAGCAAAGCTGAGTTTATGATTTCAAGATCATCTCAGGAAACAGGAATCCTTAACCTGCTACTGATTTTATTTGAATCTAGATCTAGAGTCCAATAATGTAAAACCAGAAAGTGACAGAATTAGAGGCTTATTTAATACATTACCTTTTTTTTTTAAAGATTTATTTTATTTATGCAAACAAGAGCTGGGGTATAGACCAGAGGTGTGGGGGTGGGTGGGTGAGAGGATTCACCAGAGACAGTAAGGAGCAGGACAGGCGGATTTACTGAAATACACTGCTGAGGGGAGCAGTAGGGGAGACAGGAGAGGTCTGCTGCCCCATGTGGGTTAGCTCCCTAGCCCAGGATCAAACTCATGCTGCAGTGGCTGCTGATAACTTCAGAGTGCTGAGACTTAACCCCTTGTGTCACCAGGTAGGCCCACATTACTTTTCTAATAGCAAAATTTTTCCTATGGCTCTTTTCATGAAAACTCCACTATGAAATGAGTAGAACAGGAAGAGTTGATTTCCGTAGACTTAAAAACCCAATTTCATAATCCAGAAGAATATGATTTTTCACTTAGTATGGAAACAATGCTACTAAATACAAAAACAAAATACATAGTACACAATTGACTGAGTTCCGTATTGTTTTATTTATATTCTAATTTATATGTGTTTAAAGACATAAAGTAAATCTTTTCCTTTTTGCAGAAATTATGTTAGGCAGACTTATGCTGAAAAGGTAATTGTATAGAAACTACTTTTTAGGATACTTTGGTTCTATTTTATCATCAGTTAATATCATTTTTGAATAGTTGGCTTTAGAATAAAATTACATTTTAGCCTAGATAATAGGTATGTTTCTATAAAGGCTATACATGAATTATTTCAAATACTGAAAACTAAAATAATTATGATAATGCTAGATTTTATTTCTACTTCTCCTTTAGGCACCAAAATATAGACAGAATTGCAGATTACTAGTGCTTGATACAAAGAATAAATATTTATTACTTAAAAAGAGTGCTTCCCCATCATTTTGTCTTAACTATGAAGAAGATATTCTACTGGAATGGTTAAGTGTGGCTGAAAGACTTGTTTAAATCCTTTATTATCTTGTCTGTTGTTCAAAAAATGCCAGGATATTTGGCAATCAGGAGTTTCTATTAGGAACATCATTACTGATAAAATGCTGAGCTTTTTTTCCCTTCTCTTTCAGAAAAAATGATGATTGATCCAAATGAAGCAATGTCAGAGTAAGATGATGTCTGGTTTTGCGACTGATCTATCCCATGCCTTTTAAGCAATTAGAACTAGATAATGTAATCATTTGTCTCCCAATTAAATTTGAAAGGCTAGAAAAGCATGGATTGGCACTTTAGTTTTTGCTTGAGTCAAAGCAATTGTTACTTAAATAAAAGGGTATTTTAAATGAAAAATGGATTTTGATGAAAATGTAGAGGTATAGATAATATTCACTTCTACTTTTTAAATGCTTAAGTAAGTGTTCTGGATTTTACTTATAATAATTTTCATTGTTCATTCCTATTTCCCTTTAACACTTGCTCATTTCTTTCAGAATAAATACCTCTTTAAATGAATATTTACTTTAACATTATTTACTATGAGATGAATCATTACGACTAGTCAGGAAAATACCGCAAATAGTTGACAAGATTGGCGTTAAAAAAGTCATAGTGCAGTTTCAGTGTAGCTTTTGGTTTTTGTTGTGTATTATATATTAAACACATATTTTTACATTGAAGAGAAAATAACACTGGTCAACATTGAGATGGTTACTGACTTAAAAAGGTCCTAATTTGTATTATCTTGGTGTGCTGAACATGAATATAGCCCTGAAAATTTTTTATTAGCTCTCATTTTGAAATACTTCATGTAATTCATTTTATATGTTTCACCGTGTAAATTTATCCAGTAGGACTGCAACAGCATCCTAAATCAGCCTAGAATGATGTCATATTGCATCTCATTGCATAATACCATCACGCACACATCATCCAGAGTTGACTGCATCATTTTCTGATGCAATGCAATACTACTGCCAGGCAGCTGCTGAAGTAAGCTGACGTCAGCAGTGCACTATAGAAAGCCCTGTCGCAAAGGTTGAGCATTGAAAATATTTCAGACTTTGTGCGAGACAGTTGAAGCTACTATTCCATAGAACTGTTATTTTTTCCATTTAGTTGCAATACAGAAAAATAATGCCTCGAAAGTACCTAAATAGCATGGACAATATTTGCTCTATTTGTGGGGAAGTGACATTTGCCAACTAGAAGAAAAGGATCACTTCTCAAATAAAGAAGGCTTGTCATCTTTACTTCGGATGTAAGCTTGGTGACCAAGATAAGCCTTGGGCCCCGCATATATGCTGTGCTCCATTTACAACACAGCTTTCACAGTGGTTAAATGGCAAAAGACCATCCATGCTGTTTGCAGTCCCCATGGTGTGGAGAGAGCCAAGTAACCACATAAAGGACTGTTACTTCTGCTCTACTCCTCCTCTTTCTGGCGTAATAGCGAAGCCAAAGAAGTTGAGAATAGTCTACCCAAACATTTCGTCTGCATTGAGACCAGTTCCACATGGTGAGGGACTTCCTATTCCAGAAGCTCCAGCAGAATATTCTCTTTATTCATCTGATGAGGACAAGGTGAGCCAACCTGTGCTTCTCCGGTTCCATCAGCATGCAGTGATCCAGATTTTCACTGTGGTGCATCATCCACCCCACACAGACTAACACAGGAAGAACTCAATGACCTGGTTCATGATTTGAACTTATCCAAGAACAAGGCAGAATTGCTAGGATTATGACTCCAACAATGGGATCTTCTAGAAGAAGATGTCACAGTTACTCTACATTGAAAGCGAAGCAAAGATTAAGAGGGAGTTTTTTGGATCCTCAGATTCGAGAGCTCTTCAACAACTTGCTGCAGGGTGATGAGAAACAAGCACGGAATGCTTTTCGCCTGGTATCTACAAACTTTCTTGGGAATGTTAGGGCAGAAAATTACAAGGAGCTAGTAGAAGACATGCTGATGCAGTATCAGAAACTTGGCTGCAATATGTCTCTAAAGATCCACTTCCTTCATTCCCATCTGGATTTCTTCCCTGAAAACTGTGGTATGGTTAGCGATGAACATGGCGAACGTTTTAATTAAGATATCGCATCAATGGAACAAAGATACCAGGGAAAATGGTCCACTAAAATGCTGGCTGACTACTGCTGGACACTCCCCAGAGATGCTCCTGAACAGCTGTGCAAGAGACAAGCGAAGAAATCTAAGAAGTAGTCTATGACTTGATTTTTTACAGGTATTAAGCGTAGGCCTATTACTATTGGCATGCATTTCATGATGTAAACATCCATTTATTGCAGATTACAAAAAAAACCTAGAGCCAAAATTAGAATTTGACTGTCATATTCATGTTGAGCACATACAAATTGATAGGAATTGACTGATTTTATCTCAGTAACATGACTTTTGTAAAAATTTGTTGACCTGTGTAATGTATAACAGATCACTGACAAAGAATCTAAGTTTATTTCAGATGAAATATTATAAACAAGCAGAGGAAAAAAATACTCCATTAAATATAGTAATCTGTATGTAAATGTATGTATGTATGTATCATGTCACATGGTTGAAATATATTTAAATTTAAAAATCTAAGAAATAATAATAATGGAAGTTAGTAAGTTGCTAATGAAAGTAAATTGCAACTGTGCTATGAGCCCCAGTGTTGATAGGCAAAGATAAGTGGCACTGGAACTAGCAAGGGGTAGTCCACATCCTGAGTAAGTTATCCTGAGGGTGATTCAGAGGAGTTCCACATTCAGGGTGGGGTGACCATTGACCATAAGGATGATTCAAATTCAGCCTGGACCAAAATAAAAATGCAACATGACTGCTTGTTCACTTAATCTCATTAATGATTGCATCTGCTTATCAAACTACTTTTTGTAAGGGCATGTTTCCTTCAGTTTGCTGACACAGAAGGGTTTAGATTTGGTTTGGTTTGGGTATTTGAGTGGGGAAGGAGGAGGGGTGAGCATAGTCAGTAGGCTTCATGGCTCTATGACTTTTACTTTACCTAGAGTTAAAGGAAACAGGACCAGTTCTGGGGAAAAAAAAATAATCAAGGAGGAAAATAAAACCATGGGGGATCTTTGCTTGGGGAATAGTGTTTCAGCCTATAAAGTTGATGAATTGTCTTAGTGTAGTTTACGTTTCACTCTCCATCACCCATTGGCTCCAGAATCTGACAACAAGTGGAATTTGCTAAAAGGTTAGGTTTTCTTTCCTGACTGTTTTTTTTTTAATCTCAATCTGCAAGGAATTTATGGATTTTCTAAAGCAGAGTTTCAAATTTCTGGGTGCATTTATCATTTTCCCCCCTCTGTATCCCAGATGTGAAAGATTTTGTCTACCCAACAAAACAGACCTAATTAACAAACTGTTTTCAGTAGTGAAAGTAAAAATATATGTTTAATGCTGGATAAGATTTTATAGATCTTGGACCTTTGATCAAAAAACCTTTTGGTTTTTTGGTCAAGATTTTGAGCATACTAAAAGGTGTGAACACATGTAATTCACAACAACATGGATGGAGCTAGAAGGGATCATGCTAAGTGAAATAAGCCAGAAAGAAAGAGAAAAATATCGAATGGTTTCACCTATAGCAGGAATATAGGGGAACCAAATGAGAGAGAGAGATTTAGTGAGGGAGGGGAAGGATAAGAGCTCAAAACGAGGGAGAAAACAGCACAAGGGACTATGGTGACGGTTCACAGGTGAATCGGTGCTTCACGGGAAATACACAACAATGTAAATGACAATAAAAATAATAAAAGAAAAGAAAGATGTGAGGGCGAAATGACTGAAGCAAATTCACAACACTCAACTCTTTGAGGCTCAAAAAGTTGTATGTTTTGTCTTTTCTAAAATAGATGACAATCTTTTTTATTCCCATTTTTACACTTTAATATCTCTTTGGACACAGACCAAGATTTCAAAGCAGACTTTATAATTCATCAAGTCACTGTAAATGTAGCTAAGATGTTCTCAGAAATGTAAGTTTTAATTAATTTTATTTTTAGGCCCATATTTGACAAATATAAAATCATTTTAAAAACAAAGTTTAAAAATATGAACTTCCTGAAAAAGTTACTCATTTTTTTAGGAATTTGGGACAATTCATAAATATGAGAAAGACTAGACAGAATATGAATTCATATTTTACTGTTAATATGATTCTTTGGCAATGTTCATGTATAATTTTAGACATATTCATTGCTTTCAAATAGTAATGCCCCATTTATTTTCAGGCCATTAAGTATGTTGGATTCACATTTCAGTGGGGTAAAAACAGAGCTACCATAACTCTGGAGGAAAATAATATTACATCTCTTTGTATCTCTCCATATCTCAAATTGTTACAGGGCAGGGAAAGGGGCACCCCCAGAACCCCCAAACCTGCCTATTCTAAATAGGTTCTGCCAACCGCCGCATCAGGACAAAACATGTAAGACCTTAAGTGGAAAAGAAACTTTAATACAATTGGTGTGATAATACAGAAAAGACAAAGACTATAGTTTCTAAACTAAGCACCCAAAGTTGCGCATCACCTCATGGGCAAAAGTCCACCCAAATGGGATTGGCCCAAGGCAAGGCCTGAAAGCCTGCCATGAGTTTTAAACACCTTTCGGCAGGGACCCTTAGAAAAGGGTCAGAAACAGTCGGACAATTCTGGGAGTTAAAGAGCAAAATCAAAACCAAGATCAACTTGCCATAGTCACCTCCGCACGGATCCCTCACCCACATCTGTTTCAGACAGTTCAGGCCAGTGCAGCTTCCTCACATGTCTCTCTGCTCCTTGTGCTGCTTCTGGCCTCCATCCTGCTTCCTTTCTTCCTCTCTCTCCTCTCTGTCTTCTTATCTTTCCTGCTCAGCTCCCCCCTCCCTTGGGTGGGGCAGGGAACCTGGAACACTCCCCTTTCCTGAGGACCACCCTCTTATAATATCACAGAGTTTATTTTTTTAAAACTTGGTAAAAAGACGTATTAAAGATCCTTAAGACCATGAGAAATAGAGTTGGGTTTATTTTTCCACCAGCAGTGTGCCTGTCTTTGCAAACAGAGTACACCATTCAAGATTCTGTCTTGATGCATTATTTATTGACATGAAGTTCCAGAAAAAGTTTAAAAATTAGCCCATTTTTATTTAATCTACATGCTTAAAAAATAGGCTGCTTTATATTATGACCAAGGGTTAATAGGGACTCTCTCCATAAGTGCAGTATTTAGCAATGGCAATAATTGATTTGAAACTTAAAAGGAAAAAAATTCAGTGTCCCTTAATATCATTTTATTCTATTACATCACATTGATGTGCCAGAGACACTTAGATAATTGATTGCTTATATGTTCTATGTTAAAGAACTCTAAAGAGAGTCTATGAATCATTACACAGTGACAAATGCCAGGTAAAAATAGAATTTTATCATCAATAAAAATTATTTTTAATGCTTTTCCACAAAGAAAATAATGCATTTTATCTATTTAGTTTATTGTTGGTATTATATTGTGTTTACATTAAATAAGTGTATGTGTGTGAACCCATATAGAACCTTAAACAGAATTGTGATCTAGGGAAGTATTTATTTCACTATCTACTTTAACATTTAGGAAGGAAGACTCTTCAAAAAATGTTGAAAATAAAGTCTCTCTAAAGAATACTGAAAATAGAGTATCTTCGAAGAGTATTGAAAGTAAAAATACAGAAGCAAATCTGCAGTCTAAACTATGGATATCATCCTTTTTAAAAGAAAGCACAGGTAATAACCTTTAATTTGAGTAACTGTCACTTCTATTTCAGCCCTCCTTCTCCATGATCTCTGGGTTATGGGTAACTCTGTAGGTCTGGGGCAAGTCATGGGAATCAGTAGTGTTTCACATTTGTCTACCAAACGATTCTGATACGCAGCCAGGTATGGGAGCCATGGGTATGCATCATGTAAAATAATGATCAGGTATTAAATTTTAGGATGAATTAAAATACCTGCAAAAGCATGAACCAGTTTTATTCATTCCACATCAGTTTATTATTCTAAAAGCTGTGAATCCAGTAGTTGACCAATAGATAAGGTCCTTGTCCTTATGCAACCCACATTTTAGTGGGAAAGAGACAGTTATTAAAGATAAATAAGCAATAAAAGGCAAACATAAATAAGCAAAGCTATAGCAGGTGGTGATAGGTGCTGCAATGTAATTAAATGGCACCTGAGAGGAATTCCTGCCACCCAAGGTCAGGGAGCCTCTGTCAGGATGATCATTGAGAGTTTGGGAATTGAATGAGACAGTTCCTGTGACATCACATAAAGACCTAATTCCCTATTGTGACCTTTCCCTGTGACATCAGTGTAATGAGTCAGTAAGTAGGCTGAGGAGCTGGAAGATCAAGGTGGTCGTGAGTCGATGGAGACTGTAAATGAAAGAGAAGCAGGTAGATGCCCTGAATAGCCCAACTGCCTTCCTTTTGGAAGGACTTGGTATTCTTTGCCAGGGTAGCTCTTTTTGTTTAGAGTTCATTTTATCAGTTTTGTCTGATTTGGGTCTGTGTTTTCTTAACATTGTCTTCCTCTCTGAGTTCTCAATTTCTTCACTGCCTTCTTTCTCATACAAGTATGTTTACACTACTTAGAGTAACTCGTGGCCACACTTCAGTCAAAGAAGGCTGTACAAGACTTTCTAGGCACTCAAACAAAATCTCACAAGAAAGGGTTGGGTATAATAGAAGTTCACTGTGAAACTGTGAAGGACTTGTATCAAGCTAAAGGATTTGGCAAACTCACTTTAAGTAGTATTTCCCAAATAGATAATTTTAGGAGACAGAACAATAAACTTTATTTTTTTAAAGATGTATTTTATTTTATTATGCATATAAGAAATGAGATGTAGGCCAGAGGTGCGGGGGATGAGAGGATTCATTAGAGACAGAGTGAGGAGCAGAACAGGCGTATCTACTGAAATACATTGCTGAGGGGAACTGAGGGCGAGACAAGAGAAGTCTGCTGCGCCATGTGGGTTAGCTCCTTGGCCGGGATCGAGCTCATGCCACAGTGGCTGGCGACAGCTTGATAGTGCTGAGACTTAACCCCTTGAGCCACCAAGGAGGCACCCAGGTTAAAAAATTTCTTAAAAATTAATAGGAGATTTCTATATATGTTAGAAAAAAATAAGATAGAAGGTGGTCAAGAATATGGACTTATGGTCAAGAATTAGATCTCTGACTCTGATATTTAATAATTAGTTGCATGAAATTCAGCAGTACCTTCAGTTGCATCTATAAGTGGGAATAAAAATAGTATATACCTCATTGAAGTGTTGAATTAAGTGAGTTAATATATGTAGTCTTCAGAGCAATGGCATTTAATTTGCTAGGGCTATTGTTACTTTTCCTACTATATCCATCAATTTCATGGGTGATAATATTTAGAACAAAATTTGTGGAGTTGTACTCCCAAAATTATAGCTATGTAAACGACTGACAAATTAATAAAATTGAGAAGAAAAAATATCAGTAGTCTGGGTGACACTCAGATATGGCGAAATGGATGAATGTAGTATAAGAATTACTGACGTTTAGAAAATAGGCCTAATAAATTGTGCTATGGAGATTTTATCTCTTAAATATTTCTCTGATCTATCCCTTTGTCTCTATCCTTATTTTTACCTATGTCTTGCCATTTATCATCTCTCTCTTCCACCTGGACTTTTTAAACATACCTCCAGCTTTCCTCCATTTTTTTTTTTTTTTTTGGTCCCACCCTCAAGTTCACTTTCTAGCATGCTATCCAAGTATTCCGAAGTATCCAAGTATTCCGAACTATCAAATTGGAGCCTTCCTGGTGGCCTAGGGTAAGTCTTAGCGCTATCACCACTATCACAGCTAAGGCCTCAGTTCTGTCACTGGCCAGGGGAACTAACCCACATGGCCCAGCAGACCTCTTTTGTCTCTCTGGCTGCTCCCCTCAGCAGTGTATTTCAGTAAATCCACCTGTTCTGCTCCCCACTCTGTCTCTGGTGAATACTCTCACCACCCCACACCTCTGGCATGCACCCTAGTTGTACTTCTCTCTCTTTCTCTCTCAAAGATTTTAAAAACAAAACAAAAGATTGATCATAATTGTTTCCTTACTTTAAATCTTTCATAGTAGCCCTTCATTCTTAGGATAAAGTTCTGACTCCAAGATTCCTATCCCACAACACTCTTGGTCATTCCAGGTAGCCCCTACCTACCCCTCCAGCCACATCTGTCACCATTTGAGCCTCAACCTCCCCCAACTCTTAAGCACCATCGAAGTGCTTGTAACTCTCACACATTTCTCTTTCTGCATTTGCTCATGCTGTCCCTTTTCACTTACTCACGGTAAACTCTTCCTGACCATTCTCTAGAAACCTGGGTGGGACCCTCCTTTGTTCATCCATTTAGTACACATCCTTATCCCCATCCTTCCATACTGTTTTGTAATAATTCATTGTGTTTCTGACTCCCCACTGAGTATGAACAAATACCCTGAGGTCTTTGTGTTCCTGGGCTCAGTGTAGTGCTGGGTGCTGCTGGGTGGTTAGTAATGCTTGCTTTTTCTTTTTCAGTTATCTTTGGCTGGTCATAGATACCGTGACTTGAATTAGGAAAAATCATTAAAAATTTTAAGCAACCATAGTTATATCTAGAATACTTTTCATTTATCTTCCTCATTGCCTGTGTGTGACTCTGTGTGTGTGTCTGTTGAGGCAAAGAAAGAACTTTATTTTCAAGTGTCCAAGGATTGACATAACTTGCCTAAGAAGATTTACTCCACCCTTTACTCTCCAAACTCTTTAGTTAGTGTTTACCTTCTAGTATGAACAATTTAAGAAATATCCTTTTGGAAATAGGCTGATATTTTACTTCTTTTTTCTTAAAATTATTACATTCTTTATGAACGAAACTTTTTCATTAAAATTTCAAGCACGAGATAATACGAACATTGGCTCAATGTTATATTGGTTTGGTTGGTTTTTTTTTCCACTTTCCCTTGGCAGTTTTATTACCCTAGTTGGAAATGGAAATCAGTTAAGTTTTTTTAAATACTCTATAGTCATGAACAAAACAGCTCCAGAACAGGAAGTCATACAGTAAAAATGTATACTTGTTACATTACAATTTAGGAGTAACCATTTAAAATCTTTTGAACCTTTCAGTGATTTTGATTAAATTATGTATGTTCTATTTAAGGTAAAGTGGGCAAAGATGCAGTCATTGTAGAGCAGGAGGGAAAGAATGAATACTGCCTTCAAGATATTGATGATAAATTGTCTGAATCAACAGATGATGATGGTGAAGATGATAGCAATGAGGAAGATAATGATGAGGACAGTAGTCCTAATAAGGATACTCATGCCCCATTGGAGCTAATGGCAGAAGTAAGTTTTATTTTTGTTTTTAAAGATTTTATTAATTTATGCATACAAGAGCTGGGCTGTAGGCCAGAGGTGTTGGGAGGGTGGGGGTGGGAGGATTTACCAGAGACAGAGTGGAGAGCAGAACAGGCAGATCGACTGAAATACGCTCCTGCTCGCGGGCCAGACAAAAGAGGTCTGCTGCGCCATGTGGGTTAGCTGCCTGGCTGTGGATCGAACTTGTGCTGCAGTGGCTGCTGATAACTTCATAGTGCTGAGACTTAACCCCTTGTGCCACTAGAGAGGCCCTGCAGAAGTAAGTTTTAATTGTGTAATACAATTTTAGGAACTAGAAAATGCTGAAATAGCTAAATAGTATATAGCCTTAAAGATTAAGAAAACTACTAAAAAGTTCCTTGTCCATATACAGGTACTTACGTGGCTACCTGCCTCTCTCACTGCTTTTACCAGGTTAGGAGCAAAAAGAAGATTCAGTATTCTGATAAGGCAGATTCAGGAAAAAGGGATGTTTTTGTATAAAACTCTTCAACAGCAGCTTTAAGGAATGCTTTCTCCATACTGGCACCCTGCTCGTTACTGGGGATGTTTAGAGATAAATGTGAAAGAAATGATCTAACCCTTGAGAACTAACAGGCCCATATTATTTATATGATGCAACTTATAATAAAATGAAATATACACTAGTAGAAATATTTATGAACAGTTTTCCTCACTGTGGTATCATGTTCTCCCTTTAATTAATATTAGGCAACTTTATATATATTGTAGGAACTCATAGCAGTTTTTACATTTTACATTTACAGGACATTTTCATTTGCCCCTCTCATCTTCTGTATTGCTGTAGTCATACATTTTACTTCTACATATTTTATCATCCCTGCAATACATCGTTATTACTTCTGTTTTAAATGGTTACTTATATTTTAAAGAATTTAATTGGGAAACTACCTTTTCTTGAAGATATACCTGGTGTTCTTAATAGCTCTATGTCCGTACAGTTGTCTCTCTGCTACTGTTTACCTAATGAATTTCTGTTGGTAGTGAAGTCTCTCGGCTTTTATTTATTTGAAAAAGTCTGCTTCACCTTAATTTTTAAAGTTGCTTTAAAGAGCAACTTTGAAAGGTTGCTCTGTTAACCTAATAGTTTAGCAAAGTTTCAGACAAGATGTCTACTGTTATCTTTATTCCTCTATATTTAAAGTATCTTTTTATCTCTCGAAGTTTTTTTCATCTGTATTGTTATTTTTGGCAATATGCTTAGGATGTCCTTTGATGTGGTTTTCTTTTCATGTTCTGTTCATTAAGATTCTTGGATCTGTGAGCTTATAGTTTTCATCAGGTTTGGAAAATGTTTTTAAATCTTCAAATATTTTTTTCTGACCCCTTCCCCCTCTCTTCTTCATCTGGGATCAATGAACTTCACATTTGTTAGACCACCCAATATTGCCCCAGAGGTCAATGATGTTCCCTTTTTTCCTGTTTTCTCTATATATCTCATTTAAAAAAATTATCAAACAAATAATAATAACAAAATTCACTACCATCCATTGGATCCCATCCACTCCTTTTTTTAAAAAGATTTATTTATTTATGCATACAAGAACTGGGGTGTAGGTCAGAGGATTCCCCAGAGACAGAGTGGAGAGCAGAACAGGCAGGCTGACTGAAAAACACTGCTGAGGGGAGCAGCGGGCAAGGCAGGAGAGGTCTGCCGCACCATGTGGGAATCTCCCCAGTTGGTGTCCACTGCTGCTGCCCACAGCACAGCGCTTAACCGCTGCGCCACCAGGGAGGCCCCATTTTTGTCAATTTTAGATCAGTTCCAATTGATCTAAGTTTTCTCCCAGTCCGATTTTCCTGCTTCTTTGCCTGTTGGGACTTTTTTTACTGACTCCCAGGAATCATAAATTTTATCTTCTTGGATACAAACTTTTGTTATTTTCCTTTAAACATTGTTTATCTTTGATCTGGGACACACGGTTAAATTACTTGGGGGCAGATTTCTGTTTGGGGGCCTTGTTTTTAAGTCTTGTCAGAAAAGACCTAGGGCTGCTTTTGGAGTGTAGGCATCTTGCCAAGGTAAGACCCTTGTGAGGACTCTTCCCAGTGTCCTGCATAATAGGAGGATCTTCTACTCTTGTTGGAGGGAACATCAGCTCTTCTCAGCCCTGTGTGAGGTCCATGATTGTTCCACCTCACCCTAGTGATCCTCCTTCCTCAGTTTCTTTCTTTTATTTTTTTAAATATTTATTTATTTATGCATACAAGTACTGGGGTACAGGCCAGAGGTGTGGCGTGGTGAGAGGGTTCACCAGAGACAGAGTCGGGAGCAGAACAGGCAGATAAACTGAAGTACATACACTCCTGAGGGGAGCAGCGGGCGAGGCAGGAGAAGTCTTCTGTGCCATGTGGGAAGCTCCGGCCCGGGATCAAACTCATGTACAGTGGCTGTGGATAGCTTCATAGGCGGAGACTCAACCTGTTGCACCATCAGGGAGGCCCGCTTCCTCAGTTTCTTCATACTCATTTGCAGATCAGTGCCAGCTAAAGACTCAGACACTTCTGCAGATTGTTGGAGCTTTCTCTCTTGTGATGCTCACTTCTTGAGCTCACATTAAAAGTTTGAACTACATTGGCCTCTCTGAACTCCAAACTGTGTTATTTCAACTCCAGATCATCAATGTACTGGGACCTAGAAACAGCCCACAAGCAGTAAGCTGAGGTGATCATAGGACCCTTCTCTCAAAGATCACTGTCGAAAACTGTTGTTTCATATATTTTGTTCAGTTTTTTGGTTAAGTTGGGACAGTAAATCTAGTATCTGTTACTTCATCATGACTGAAAGCCTCAATTAGATTTTTAGTACAAGGAAAATGCTAATATGCTTGCCTCCTTTGATTTAACCCAAATGCTAGCTGTGGGATCATATCAGGAAATCAGATCCATTTATTATATTTTCTACTTAGAATAAAACATATATAGGGACTTTCAAAATTTCCCTAATAGTATAACTTGCTTTTAACAAAGGAGAAAAAAATTGATTCTAAGTGTTAGAAAGCTCTCACTTACCCAGACTTCTTTTGGGCTAAATGGCTAAATCATTCATAAATTGTGGAGCACTCAAAAACCTTATCTGCCTTAACCAACCTGTCTGAAGTTGCTCATTTTATTTTTCTTCCTTTTTTGACACGTAACTATTAAAAAAATCCATTTATTCATTTTTATACAAAAATTTAGACCATATGAAATTATTTATTTTTATATCATACACTATACCTGTGCATAAAATCTTTTGTTTTCAGAATATACCTGTTTTTCATATTTCCAGCTTTTTATTTTGAAAAATTTCAAACTTTTAGAAAAATTGAAAGATTGGAACAATGAACCTATGGATACACTTCATCTGAATTCATGACTTGTTAACTTTGTTCTATATTGTTTTTCTCACTTTTGGTAGATAAGGCATAACTGTAGTCTTCATACATATATTTGACAGAAACATTTGAAAATAAGTTGCAGCATCAAAAAACTTTACCTCTAAATACTCAAGCATGGGTCTCCTAAGAATAAGTTCATTTTTCAGAGTAAACATCATATCTAAGAAAATTAAATTTTATTATTATTATCCAAATTCGAATTTCCCAGTTTATCTCAAAAATGACTTCTGTAGCTGGATTTTTTTCCATGTCAATATTTTATCAAAATTCATGTCTTTAGTTGTTAAGCACCTATTTCAAATGTCATAAATAATATAAGAGCATTTTATGAACCTGTATTCAGCTTAACTTTGGAGATTTACAGAATTCTCATGAAAGTCCTTGGCCAAATGTCCATTGCATGAATTTTTTAACTTCATTACCTTTTGAACTTTATTTATTTTTTTAAAAAAGATTTATTTATTTATGCATGCAAGCTGGGGTATAGGCCAGAGATGTAGGGTTGGGGGGTGAGAAGATTCACCAGAGACAGAGTGGGGAGCAGAACAGGCAGATCGACTGAAATACACTGCTGAGGGGAGCAGCGGGTGAGACAGGAGAGGTCCACTGTGCCATGTGGGAGACTCCCTGGCTGGGTATTGAACTCATGCTGCAGTGGCTCTGGATAGCTTCATAGTGCTGCGCTTAACCTGTTGTACCACCAGGGAGGCCCCCTACCTTTTGAACTTTAAAAGGAAATTTATTTTATATTATCAACAACAATAACAATAGGTCAGTGCAGAGGAACCTTGAAATTGATTCCTTGCTCCTTTCCATTTTTGAGAGTAGTATTAATAATATAATATTTCACTAAATAGACTGGCTGTAAGATGACATTAGGAAATTCTTGTTAAATTTACTAGGTATGATAGTGATAATGTAATTAGGTGAATTTAAAGTGAAATGAGACTGCTTAGAAATTATGTAGGCAGAAGGTAGAGAAAGACTGTGATAATAATGATAAAACCATATTAACGAAATGTTAACTTTGGAAAGTAAGAATTGGGAACATGTATGTCTCATATGGTGTGTTTTGCTTCTGGCTATAGTAAATTTTCCACACATGTTTTTAATATGTAAGCATATAAGTAATATTATACAGGTCACATCCTTTGACCATGATGAATTAAACTAGATATGAACAGCAAAGATAATTACAATAGCAAATTAATACTATTTAAAACTATTAAGTAGGGACACGCCCCCCCCAAACATGGCGGCGAACAGACGCTAGAATCATGCTCTCCCACAAAAAATCGATTTATGGAGAAAAATATCCCTAACTTTGAGAGCTGACTCGAAGAGAACCGGATACCCTACGCAATACAGTCAACCCCGGGGGTGCTTTAGACTTAAAAGTAATCCGAAGAGTCAGACTAAAGAGAAAAGACATCGGACTCCACACAAAGGAGCAGCAGAAAGGAGAGGTGGGCGAACCGGCTTCCCCTGAGAGCCACTGCATACAAGGTTAGAAACTGTGGTGAGGTCGGAGGGCTCCAGCCAGCCAACTGGGAACGAGACCCCCACTCCCTCACCCCACGACCCCCCTCTCTTCCCTGCGTGGCAGCCCTGAGGAGCAGGAAAGCGGGAGGGTCACTGTGTCCCATCCTCCACCTGGGGCTAGGTAACATCTTAAAGGGGAGAAAGTCCAAGCAAGAAACATCCCCCATGGTTGCTAGGTGATAAATTAGCCAGAAAAACCAGTTAGGCCGGAAAACCTGCGGAGACCACCTCAAACATCCTGGGCTTTAGACTGCAAATTGATCTCAAGCTGATGTGAGGAATGGCATTTGAGGACTGTTGACTGACAATCCCCCAAACCCCTCCCATACCTGTTGCTGAAACTATCTCCTGCTGAAACTATCTCTGACCACACCCTCCCCTGCAAAGTGTCAGCATCTTGGCACCCGGAGGGCAGCAAAACAAACAAACAAACAAACAAGAAAAGACCTCAGCAGGTGGTGAACACGGCCCAGCACTCACCACCCCCCACCCCAACTTCTAGGTGGCTGCACACTGGCACCCTAGAAACTAGGGGAGGAGAAATGCTGATCAATAGCCACCCACAGCCTCCACTCCTGCACCCCTTCGTGAAGTAGCAGGCCCCAAGCAGCAGAAAAGAAACTAAGAGCAGGAGCTCCCAACCCCTCCCCATCAGACATAACCCAAGGGGCAGGAATAGCCCCAGGCAAACATTGGAGGAAAGGGGAAAAAAAAGGGGGGGGGGGGAAGGGAGAAAGAATAGAAAGACTCCCAATAAAGACTAATGACAGCAGCAACAGCAAGACAACAACATCTGTCACTGGAAAGGAGGGGTTGAACCCCAGCAGGGGACCTAACCAGAAACCCCAGAACCTAAGAGCAAAAGGACTACAGAACTCCAAATTCACATCTCCCCAATGCTTTTTTTATTATTATTATTATTTTTTACTATTTAGTAGTAGCAGTAGTAGTATTATCTTTTTTTTTTTAACTTTTAACCTACCTTTTTCTCTTGGTCCTTCATTCCTACTTTTCTTCATCTTCATTCCCCTTTTCTTTCCTCTCCCTGTTTTTGTTTTTGTTCTTTTCTTTTCTTTCTCTCTTTTCTCTTTTCTTTCTTTTTTACTACAAACCATCCCTTCATCTTCCCTAATTCAATGCGGAACCAGAAACACACTGGAGACACGCCACGAGAAACACAAAAATTCAACAAAGAAAAATAAGAAAGTCCAGAAGATACCCAGCCACAGCCAAGGCAACTCAGACACTAGGGAACCACAAACACTCCTGAGCAAGTAAAACCAGGAGTCATGCCCGCCAGCACCAGCGGAAAGCTACAAACAGAGCAAAGCAGAAAACCAACAGGAAAGAAAAAATTCACAAATGACCCTCAAAACAATACACCACAAAAAGAAAATCCCTCTCCAGAACCCATAAATATGGACATAGAAGATTACATCCATCTAATAGATAAGGACTTCAAAACAGCCATCACAAAAAAATTGATAGAATTAAATGAAAAGAACAAAGAACTGAGGAATGAGAATGAATACATAAAGAAGAAATTGAAGGAAATGGAAGATTTAAAAGAACTGAAGAACGAGAACGAATCCATAAAGAAGAAATTGAAGGAAATGGAAGATTTAAAAACATTAGTAGAGGAACTAAAGAAATCCAGGGAAAGCCAGAAAAGTGAATTAAAAGATATGCAGGGAAGAATAAGCACTCTGGAAGATAAAGATACTAACAGAATCAAGGCAGAAAAGGAAAGAGAAAAACAAAGGAAAAAGAATGAGGAAAAGCTTTGAGAACTGTCTGACACCTTGAAAAAAGGAAACATCAGAATCATAGGAATCCCAGAAGGAGAAGAGAGAGACAAAGGAACAGCGAAACTTCTCAAGGAGATAATTGAAGAGAACTTCCTAAACATGAAAAAGGAAACAAAAATTGACATACAGGAAGCCAGACAATCTCCATATTATTACAACAAAAGAAAAAAAAAACAGCAAGACATATGATAGTAAAACTATCGAGAATTCAAGACAAGGAAAATATATTGAAAATGATGAGGGCAAAGAAACAAATAACCTATAAAGGAAAGCCAATCAGGCTGACATCAGATTTTTCTGAAGAAACACTACAGGCAAGAAGAGATTGGAGGGACATATATAACACACCACATGCCAACAAATATCAACCAAGAATACTCTACCCTGCAAAGCTCTCATTCCTCTATGAAGAAAAAATATGAACCTTCTCCGACAAATAGAAACTACAGAAATTCATCACTACCAAACCCCCACTCCAAAGAATACTAGAAGAAGTCATGAAGACAAAACCAACAGAAGACAGACCAGGAAACACAGAATAAGGTAAGAATTAGAACCACAAAAGGGTAAACAAATAAACAAAAAAATATGGATGACAGTATATCAATATTAACTCTAAATGTAAATGGACTAAACACACCAATTAAAAGACACATCATAGCAGGATGGA